>JAQFVV010014249.1:0-43940 GCA_028023455.1 Epiperipatus broadwayi
GTATTATTGTGCCTACTCTTAATACAAAAACTTTTAAATAACGTTATAAAAATAAAAGTTGGTTTTAATTTTCGCAATAAAGTCTACAGTTAAAATATCCAGTTCAAGTGACTTATCATGCCATGAAAAAAAAGAAACAAAAACATTTTGCTATTTTTTTTAAATCTTTAAGCATTTAAACCCCCTGTACAGAAACCCTGCAGAACATTGGTCCTGCATGTAGTTTAAAATAATAATTTATTTTAGTAGCTAAATATTCTGCATATTCATAATCCACTATAATAAACAAATCATTATCTTTTTGTTTTAAAGTCTGTCTGATTACTATAAAGCTAATAACCTTTGTTAGGGGGCTCTTTCTTACTTTTAATTAGTTCTCTCATATAGTTTATTTCCCTTTCCCTGCCTTTTAATTGTTTATAAAACTTTGTCTTATGCTTTTACATTCTGTTCTAACTTCTATCTCACACATCTTAAGACCCTTTCGTTGAGCAGAGCTCCACGTTTCTTCAAAGTGTATCTCTTTATTTTTCACAGTAACAACACTAGAAAATGGAAATAATTCTTCTTCTACAATCGTTTTGAATGTTTTAAATAAGATTGTTTTCTACATGAATTCTACTAATATTTTAAAAGCATATTACCTTATGTTTTTTCTAACTGTCTTCTTTTTAAATCCGTATTCAAAATGAATATTTACATTAATCTACTCATTTCATGTTTCTTGAGAATATTTTTTTACATTATTTTCTCTGTTTAACTTATATTTTTTTCTATATTTTATCTACATTTTCTAATTTTTCCACCAGACTATCTATCCATATCCAATCTTTACACATTTCTATAATTTATTTCAACTTAGTTATTCTAATATTATCTTGTTCTAATTCACCCTTCTCATCAATTACATTTCTTACTACCTTGACTTATTCTTCAACTTCCTGACTCTCTTTAATAAAATCTTTTTTTTATTATTTCTACTACTTCCTGATTGCTTAAAAAATTCCCTTTATTTCACATCTCATTTCCCTCATTCCTTAATGATTTTTGCTTTAAACTCACTGATTTATTCCTTCATTGCTTGCTGACTGTGTCTTAATTCTCTATTTTGCTCCACCATTGCCTGGTGACTATGCTTCATTTTCGTTATCAACATCATCATCATCTACTGTATATCACTGTCTTAATTTTCCACTCTTTGAGAAGTTTTTGAATAAGCAATGCTTTCCTTGAAGTTTATCCCCCTATCAATTTGTACACTGGCTTCCATTTTTCAACACAAGATTGAATACAATATTATTATTCTTACTTTTAACTTTTTTTACTTTAAAAATATAAAAGGGTAATATATATTTACCTAACTCTTTCCCTGTCATTAAACATATGCAATAGAAAAAATGCTATTTCATGGTTTATTTATTGTATCATATTAAAAAGAAGAACTTCATACACCAAACTGGCCATACAATACAGGTCACAACAAACCCAACCAAAACAATGAAACTTTAATATTGTCTCATAAACCTGAAATATTACTCAATTGTCTAAACAAAATCTCACATGGGTTTTAAACTCAAAACCCTATGTTGGCGGTGTTAAAATTATTTTGATGACCAAGGGTGCCACCAGGTAACTAAAAACCTCGAATATTTAATTTACAATAATCAAAAATTAATGATGAGGATGATTTTCAGTAGATAGACCGAGAGAGAGAGAGAGAGAGAGAGAGACAGATATCTTCAACATTGTTCAGACAATTGAGAAAGAACACAAAGACAAATGTAAGCCAAAGTATTTATAAAATAAATTTTATGATTTATTAAATTAAACTATCTAAATAAATGATTTTAAACACTATAAGAATGTTTGACATAGTTTCACAGTATATTCACCAGAGAGTATATTTGGATATTGCAAATATTAATCACCCTCAAAAATAAGTTTGTTTTCTCAACTATGAATTTAAAAGAAATGTGCAATATTTTCCTGCTAGCAAAGTATAAAAAAACAATTATAGTTTCCTAGTTCAGAGATTTTAAAAATTGGAGTGTAGTAGGAAATCAATGAAGCAATACAGGTGAGCATTCTCTGGCCTGGAATAACACATGACTGAAGGATGGCTTCTCACATACCACATTTAAGGCAATTCAAGGTTTATTTCATATATAAGATGAAAAATCTGAGAAAAGATTGGGATTTTATTTAGTCTTACAAAGAAGAAACAAAATCTTCAATTTCAGAAAAACAGAAAGTACTATACTTGATAAACCATCAGCCAAATGATTTGCAGTTTGCAGTACACATACACTATGCTTATTTTAAATTAATTACATTACATCAATAGGGGAACAGGTGAGTAAAAGAAAAAAAAATAATATCAGTACAAGCATTTGTCAAAGGTTATTAAAAAAAAACAAATTAAAAAAACCCTAAAAGTACAAGCTAAATATAGAAACTCACAATATATCCTCTGATAAAAAAATAAAATTACAGTTATGCAGTCTCAAAATGGAGACTACATTACATGCAAAATAATGAAAAACAAATATATACAATAATTATAATATTAAATGATTATAAAACTGATTCAACAGATTTAATTTTACATTAAGACAAGTAAAGAAAAGAGTGACCTGCTCTTTTCTTATTAAAATTATCTGACCCAGTGCTCAAGATTTGATTGGCTGGTTGTAGTCATAAGCACTTGAGACATTTGCACCCTCTCATTTATTTCAATATTGACTGTGCTTTATAAATATAATATTATTCACATATATTGCTGAAAATTTATAACATCAAAAAACTACTGCATAGTAAATTGAAAGACTTCATGCTGTATGTTTATAACTTGATTTCAGTTAAAAAAGTGTGATGATATTTAAAATTCACACTTTCAAATAAAAGTGCTTTGGACTGGCTTGGATATATATTAAAACAAGTAAAGAAAAGAGTGAACCGCTCTTTTCTTATTAAAATTCTCTGTCCCAGTGCTTAAGATTTGATTGGCTGGTGTAGTCATAAGCACTTGAGAGATTTGCACTCTCTCAATTATTTCATTAAGTGGAGAATTTAATTTGAAACATATACCCTGTAAAAATATGAAATATTTTACATTACAGTAAAACAGAATCCAGTGAATTATGCAATGGGTGAGCTCAGTTATTCTTGAGTTAAATATTCAGGTGGTTTTATACTTTAATAGCATTAAGTGTAGAATCATACTTTAGATCAGTTTTAGGTAGGGTTATGAAGCATAAGATTTCATCTTGGTTCAGTTTTTACTGCATCTTGTAGATTTAAAAGACATTATGCAAAAAGTTTGACCATCTTGTGAAAGTGAATGCTACAAAGCAGACATAGAAAATAATAAGTTAGCAATATGTCTTAATGACCAGCATCAGAATATATCATCAACAATAGTCAGAACACAAGAACAGTGAACTTTTAATATATATATATATATATATATATATATATTAAAAGTTCACGCTCTTCAGTCCTCTATATATATATATATATATATATATATATATAGTAGGACTGCAAACTGATTAAGAATCTCTGCAGAGTAATACAATTGAATAATAATGAATTAATAGAATAAAAATATGGTGGGTCAATACTCATTTCAAGCTGAATAGATCTACATTTCAAAATGAGAAAGAAGTCAATATTTCTATTGAAAAGTGCTTATCCACAGACCAATTATTTTTGAGGTTATGGCTCACCTCATGAGGAGCTAGGACTCTAGAGACAAGATCTAAAATACCAATTCCAAAGTTAGCACATATAAAATACATTGATATTAATTTGAAAATCCAAATTTTTCAGACATGTAAATATCTTCAAATCCTGCCTTACAAACCAGATAGTTATATGGATTTGAAATCAGTTCAGTTTCACCATATATTATTGGCCTCAACAATATAACATCACAAAAGTCTTCAAGGGTACATTTATAGTAATTAATAAGACAAGACATAAGTTATGTAACTTGCTTTAAAGCTTGTATTAAGATGTTATTAGAGATGAGCCATAAGGTCAAAAACAATTTGTCATGGGATGGGGACAATCCAATACAGATTTTGAATTCTTTCTTTTTCAGCACTTATAAATTAAAGCCTGACTGGTGTGATTGGTAAGCTTCCTCTAGTAAACATTTTAATATAAGCTTAAAGCAAGTTACACATTTTGTGTCTTGCTTTATTATCATATTCAACAAAATCTACCAATAAAGGACAACAACACAATAATAAAATATGAATTTGAATTATTTTTTTTACAACAAGTGAGAGAACATATAAATATAACAAATGTTATATCCAAACCTGATTGAACCTGTGGCAATATGAATATTGCTACAAGGTTACCTTTCCCAATCAGATATCTCTCGAATGTTGCACTTATTAAAGAGTTACAGTGCTTGATTAATTTATAAAATTTAATGGGATTAGTAATACTAGACCACTATCTTCATGTGTTACTTGCTAGTCAAATGAAGCACTGATTATAACCAACCTGTCTGGGTATATTAAACTATTTGGAATAGTGAAGAAAACGAGACTAGACAGATAAAATAATTAATAAAACATTTATTATAATAATATAAAAAAATTACATGAAGCATTTAGAAATACAATTAAATCATTAAATGTAATACTATAATTTGATGTATGTCTAAATCATATGAATGGCTTTATAAATATATTTAACACATATTGATTACTTAAGTAATATTTACTAAGGCACATGATTTAGGTTTATTGCCTTAGTGAATGTTTTTAATACATTGAAATAAGTTATTACTTTATAGTCTTTCTTTCAAGTATTATTTATGAGTCTGATTCATGGCTATCTCATTAATATTTAGAATGGCAATTGCATTTATGGTATGTAAAGAGTATGTGCACATGTGATATAATTTTGACAATCATTTACATTACCTAGGTTATTTTTTCTTTGTCATTGACTAATATTCTGCTGGCTGTCCAGTGGAATTTGTCCACTTTTTTACGAAAGATGACCTTTTTTCAGCTCCATATTTTTATGTATTTTTTTCCTATATGCAGTGGCATCACAGTACTAGGGTGCTAATGGCATGACAGGAGGATCAGCAGGGAGGCACTACACCAGCTGGTGTTTCATGGTGAGATAACCATATGAGAATGGTGAGTTTGGACCAACCAGCAACTGTGATGGCCATTAGCCACACATTCTTGAAGATTTACACATAAAATATATTTGTCTCAAATACATTAAAAATTTAGTCAATATTAAAGGAAGATGTTTTTTTTACTCAGCTTTTCCTTTTTTTAATGTCTGCTCTCCACAAAAGTCTAATATTATCCTTCTTCTCCACTCAAGTGCTCCCACCATCGTCTTACAGTTAACTAAAAATATCTCTTTTCACAATTCATTTCTTATCTTGATCTATTGCTTATCTGAATTTGTAGATATTTTTCACACCTTTAACTGTAAATTTTCTTGTATAGCTTATAAAAATAACATAGCATTTGAGTTAAAACCTAGATAAAAGGTGCTATATAGAAGTAATAAACATCTTCATGTAATCATTTGTTTTGGAAATTCTTCCGTTCAGATTATTACTTCAAATTTAGAAGCAATGAGCATCTTGAAGATGCCTGAGAAGACAAAATGAAACAATGCAGACGGCTGAAATATAATATAGCTGTATGACAAAGAATGGTAATGCAATTTGAAGTTATGCATAATCTGCATAAAACAATATCAAAATGTCTGATTTTAAAGATAGAAAATTGCTAAAGAACAGTATGAAAAATTTTAAGTGGGGTTAATTAATATATGTCATCATTGGAGAAATATTACACAGAAGGTAACACTCTCACAAAAAATTATAAAATGTGGCTACATCACCTTTGCTTCATAAGTTAAGAAATGTATGGTTGTTTATTAAAACGTATCAACCGATTTAAGATTTAAAAATACGATTATTTAGTGTATATTTAAAATTAACATATTTGCATGCATCTTTTTTTTAATTGATTGAAAAAATATTTTGAAAAAAAAAAAAAAAAAACAATATCAGCATTTGCCATTAAATTACATTTTAAAACAGCTAAGATAAAAATCTGCTTTCCTTTCCATTAGTGTAAAAATGTTTATAAAATTTTAATCCCCTTCAAAGAAAAAAAAAGAAAAAGATAGAATCATGATGGAAGTGTAATATTTTTTTAAACACAAATGTGCAACCTTGTAAAGTATTTTAATTTTTTTTCATATGTCATAGCATTGGCCGGACGCGAACCCACAACCGTCTGCAACCAACTACTTGCTTGCATGGGGCTGCGATATTTCTCAGCTAACAACGCAAGACCTGCTTGTAAAGTATTTAAAGTATTAAAAAATGAATATTATTGATTAGACACAAATGTGTCTGCTTCTAAAATATTTACGTTTCCAAGTAATAAAAATATTGAATATAATATAGTTATTAGTTGTTGTTTTTTTAAGTTAATGGTATATTTTGAAATTGGAGTTTCATTTGTCAATAAATTACTTTTTCCCTCTCATTTGTTGATTACTGTGAATTAAATTTTATCTATATTAGACCATATTGTGTTTTTGCAATTGCGAGAACACTGATGATTGGTTATTATGCACTGTATCTATTAAATTACATTAAACAAGGTATATTTTATATTCAAAAAACTAATTTATATAAATAATTAGTGTTATTTTTAATTCGGAATTTAGATATAAGGTGGACACTCCCTAGTATTATTTTTCTAAAATGATGTATAGTTTGTAATTATTTGTGTGACAATAATATGAAGTCCATAGATAAATAATCAAAGTGTTATTTTCATTTTAAACACAAACGAACATGCTTATAAAATACTTCAAATGTTTAAGTTTGAAAATAATGAATATACTATAAATATTAGCCTTTTTAAAGTTAAAAAATTGTTTTGAAATTCGATATTTATTTATATATAAATTAAAACTTTTTTGATTACTATGCATTAAATTTCATATATGTTAGAACTTATTGTGCACATGGAATTGTTAGATCACTATTAAATGTTTACTATACATATCATCTATACAGTGAATTTATCCATGGTTTTCTCTAGTAATTCGGGTCTCTTTCTTAAAACCACTTCATGTAATTAGTTCATGATCCACTGTTTAGAATTGTTTTATTTTGTAAAATAATATACTAGTTTTATATATATATATATATATATATATATATATATATATATATATATACACAAACAAACATATATATATATATATATATATATATATATATATATGTTTGTTTGTGTGTGTGTGTGTAATGTATGAAGCTTATAGATAAATAATGAACGTGTAATATTCATTGTAAATATAAATATGCTGTCTTGTAAAATACAATTGATAGTCCTAATCTTCATAAACATTCTAATGAATTTAAATTAGAACTATTCAAGTATTAGTTGATTATGAACATGATACAGATTAGAATGAAATTAACAAGAAAATAACAATCACTTTTAACACTAGTACAATAATAGTTGACAAAAAGAAGAAATTGGCCTATATAAGTTTCTATTTTGACTAAATAATTTATGAAGAAAAGAAAAAAAATATGAAGATATACAATAATGATGCATTAAAAATGATTGAATATCTCGAATTTTCTAAAATGATGAGGAAAAGAGTAGAAAATAATAAAAAAAATATGACTATCAGTTAGCAAGTAAAGCTGTAGAAGAGAATAAACGTTTCAAGAGTGTAAAACCACATTTTGGTATTGGTAAGAAATTTATATCTGCAACAACAAAAAAAATGTGGAATTATTAGTAAAAAGAGAGATGACATCATGTAATGGGTAAAAGAATTATATCAAGAATTATATAGTAAGTTCTAATTTAAATTCATTAGAATGTATCTCAAGATTAGAAATATCAACTGTAAATATTGTTTTTCTTAATATAAGACAGTTATTCTTCTAACTCTTGCAATATTCCTTCAGTTGTAAGTGATCTGCAGTTGTAAGTACCTAAATAAAAAAAATTGTCATCAAATGGCAGTGTGAGTCCACAATCAGGAGATTGTTAGCCCCCTCTGCCATTGGCCACCAACCACTGCCTTGGTTGGTGACTTTACAGTCTCCTAGGAAAAAGGGCCATGATTTATTGTTGTCTGTCATAGTTATATATATATATATATATATATATATATATATATATATATATATATATATATATATATATGTGTGTGTGTGTGTGTGTATTAGAAAAAATTATTATTAAACTCGGAGGTAAAAAGCCAATAAACTCACCACACTGGCTAATGCATGTTGGTGAACAGCCCATCCACATTTGTATACTATAGGAATAATCACATAGTAATAACAGCTGCAATGACAAGATCCTATCACAATTACACTGTTTATTCAACACAATATATGTACTATTTATAAAATATGACTCCTTAATTTTTCTTAACTTCAAATCATTTTCCATATGCAAAACAAAAACACTATCAATACATAATTTTCCATTACAAATCATGGCATGTTCTGCAAAAACAGATTTATATCTATCTGTAGAATGATCAATTTATTATATAAATCATGGTCCCTAATTCCCTTTTTCAATGCACATTTAGTCCCCCAATGTAATTATATCCACAATGGAATAACACTTTATAAAAATATTACATTTGTTGCTTTTATCAATAAAATCTTTACCATTAAATCCATTATTCCAGTATTTGCACCCACACTAAATGCAACATTAAAATCAGCAGATACCAATGATGTAACCTTATCACAAATAATATCATATTAATAAGGAAATGCTATTCACCTTTTCTTCTACATATTAGCTCTTCTCTATCCATTTCTAAACCTATATAGTGCACATCAAATATTTCTTACTATATCCCACACCCAATAAATCATTAACATTTCTTTCAAGATTAACTATTTTATCACTCTCAAATTTACATTAGACATCATTTCTAAAAAGAGATGTTGTAAAACCAGCCAATTTATAGATAAGTGAAACATTTGGATTTGGATGCACAACACCTCAAATTGATAATGGTTTCAACACCATTTTATTATTAATTTTATTACTTTCTTTTCATAGCATTAGATAAATATATTTTATACTCATCTCACTATCTTCAAAAGTAATCATTCATCTTAATCTATCAATATCATTTAATTTAATAAACAGGATTTGGACTACCACATTTGATCTTACAGTAATCACATCATTGACATACCTAAAATAAGTTTTAACACCCATCAAAAAATATTCTTTTAATATCATCTCTTCATAATATGACAACACATAACTACATATAATTGCTGAAACAGGCAAACCCATAGGACATACTTCATCCATCATAAACAAACAGTCTTCAAATGTATCCATCAGATTCTGATTAATAAATAATAACAAATTCTTAAAAAACTTGCAATAAAACTTGCACACTCCTTTTTCGTGTAAAACTTGATCAATGATATTAATACGCTCCTTCCTTTTTATTGAACCATATAATTCTGCAACATCCAATATAAATAATTCATCATCATTATCCAAAACAAAAATATCAATCTTTTAACTAAATCAAATGAAGATCCAGTTGTATAATCACCAAAACCTAATTCATCTTGCAAAAACTTTCCAACAAAAACTGCTGCATGATAATACATACACCCTTCAATATCCAACATCAGACTAATAAGTAATTTTTCTTTATGCCCTTTTAAATTTCCAAAATATATTGGCATAATTGCAGCTGATGTTTAAAGAGATAGATACTACTTCCTAACAAACACTTTCATTAAATATGGCTTAAATATCGTATTAATGCATTTAAATCTCACTGTATCAATAAAATAAGTATTTATCAATTTATATTTTAATTTTTAAACTTTTTGACAAACCTTTTTCCTATATAGAGTTTTAAACATCAAACATAATCTTCCACCTTTAACTTCTTTAGAACGTGTAATATTATCTGATAAATATCTTCTTATTATTACATTAAATTGTTTATACCAGGGATCATCACATTTTACATTAGAAGTTTTCAATGAAGATATTTTACAAATCACCTCATCTCAAGGATCGTGCATCTCATAAGCGCTTTCTATTGCTCCAATAACCTCCATTTTATAGTTTTTAATTTTGCTCAAAGCTAAGTACAGTATACATTTTTAAATACTATATTTCAGAAAAGATTCTGTATTTATCAATTCTGAACAATTAAAACCTAGGAATATAGAATATAATAAATCATATGATATATTTACAAATATAATAATGTTAAGTTAAGGCACAAGAGAACTAGTAACAACCTTGTCCATGACCATTTCACAGATAAGGGTTTAAAATTATGGTGTTATTTTGAAGTTCCTTAAGGAATATGAAAAAGAAGGGGTAACTAATCTTTTATTTAAACAACTATAACAATACAAGGTATGAAATCCAAGTGTCCTTTTTGCATCACATTTAGGGATATAAACAAATAACTATTCTAATACACTTCAGTAGTATGGTCTTAATCTGATATATGTTCTATGGTCATCATTCATGATTCACCCATGATGAACATTTTATCATCACTCAGAGTAAAAGAGTAAGTAGACATGATGTGATACAATGTGGATGTGCAACATTTTCCAAATATTATACATGTATCATTATAATCATACAACAAGATAACAGTCAAATCTTCTACTTATATCAATTCCTTTGAATATATATATATATATGAAAAACAAAAAACAAGTTAAAAACTTGCTAATGCTTGTATTTATGTCAACAGATAGTGTTCTACCAAAAACACCATCAAGCGTATGTTTACATAAACGTCAGAGCATGCATTCACTATATCTAACGTTAATTCCACTTTCAGATCATGATTTCAAGCTATTTTCTATCATCAATGAAAGACAGAAATTTTAGAAACTAGATCTAAACACAAACTCTGAGCTATCTGGTTTGCTATGCTGAGTCTAAAAGATTCATGCTTGCAAGCTGAATAGAAACTGTTTCATAAAAGCTCAGAGTTTGTGTTTAGATCTAGTTTCTAAAATCCCTGTCTTTCACTGATGATAGCAAATAGCTTGAAATCTGATCTGAAAGTGGAATTAAAGTTAGAGATAGTAAATGCATGCTCTGACATTTATGTAAACATACACTTGAAGGTGTTGTTGGTAGAATGCCATCTGTTAACATAAATACAAGTGTTAGCAAGTTTTTAACTTGTTTTTTTGTTTTTCATAAATGTACCTTTAAGCTCTTTCTAGCAATGATATATATTGCAGAGGGGTCTACTATGTGGTGATTCTGAACTGAGATCATACCCATATAGCTATCTGGCTTGCTATGCTGAGTTTGAGGACATTACGTGTCTAAAAGATTCACACTTGCAAGCTGAATAGAAACTGTTTCATAAATGCTCAGAGTTTGTGTATAGATCTAGTTTCTAAAATTCCTGTCTTCCACTGATGATAGCAAATAGCTTGAAATCATGATCTGAAAGTGGAATTAAAGTTAGAGATAGTGAATGCATGCTCTGACATTTATGTAAACATACGCTTGATGGTGTTTTTGGTAGAACATCATCTGTTGATATATATATATATATATATATATATATATATATATATATATATATATATATATATATATATATATATATATATATATATATATATATATATATATATATATTGTGACCTTCTGGTTTGGTTTGAGAAATAGTCATTGTAGTAGTGTCGTAGTATATCAGTAATATCTGTTATAATCCTTTTTAAAAAATGAAATAACTTGAAATTTTAAATTTTTTATTTATTTTGACTTAAAACTATGATCACAAGTAAGTGTAGGTGTAATTAAAAGATTTCTTAATTGTTTGGTATCTTGTTTTGGAGTATAATTAGTAATAGAATAGGGGGGTGGCTTGTTATATCTATAGTCAGTACAGTTTAGGTTGTTGCTTACTTGTTGTATTTGCTCATAAAGCAGTACTCAGTTTTGTTAGAATCATTTTCTAGTCCATTTGTTTGTACATTTTAAATTTATAGCATAAACAGTAAAATATGTTTCACTCATTATCATTCACATTGTCATTTCAGTCAGTATAGTGTAATACCTATAGTATATTACTACTGAATATTCATGCATTAACCAACTTCAGTTTTCATTCATATGTTTCATTAAGTCATTAAATATCCCACATTACATTCAAATATTTAATTAAATCAACAATAGTATTAAAAAAACTAACTTTATTACATTTTAAATAAATCAATAAATTTTGCACAAGTGAATTATATAATGACAAATACTGTAAAATATATTATTTATTAAAACAATTGTCATCAATTTTATTTTACTGCTTTAAAAACATTTAATTATTAGTTCAATTTTTTTTTTCATTTATTTAAAAGACAAAATATTTTTTTGGGTTGTCATCTGATCCTTCATGTCAGTTGCTAGAGACATGATTTCTGATCAAAAACACATTAATATAACGTTTCTGGGCCAGAGATTCTCTATTAATCTTGATTTTTTTTTGTTTGTTTGTTTACAAAGTTTACTTTCTTTCGTTTCTGAATTATTTTTCCCAAATAATATTTTTGATGATGGTATAATAATAGTTGTTTTTTTTTTTTGGATTGCCGAAATTTAAGAGAGAACAGTTCTTTTTTGGTGTGTGTTCAAATAGTAATTTGTGTTTTCTTTTTATAAATAGTATTACTGTTTTTGAAAAATTGGATAGCCAAAATTTAAGAGAGAACGGGTCTTTTTTGGTGTGTGTTCAAATAGTAATTTGTGTTTTGTTTTTTTTTTTAAAAAAAATAGTATTACTGTTTTTTGTAAAATTGGATTGCCGAAATTTAAGAGAGAACGGGTTTTTTTTTTTTGAATGGGTCTTTAAATAATAATTGACATTACTTTGATAGATTTCCATTTGATTGCTGAGAACAATTAGTGGGAGGGGTGTTTTTGTGTATGATTAAATAATAATTTACGTTATTTTGATAGGTTTACATTTGATTGCCGACAACAATTATCGAGAGAAGTGTTTTTTTTCATGTGTGTATGTTTAAATAAAAATTAAAACTGTTACTTTTATTGGTTTACATTTGATTAATGCCCGATATGACTTCCTTTCATTTATAAATTATGATTTTTGTTTCTACAAATAAATATTTTTGACACTGGGACAATAATATTTGTTGTTTCTTTAATTTTTATTTACAAAAGGTTGTTTTTCGGTGTAGTTCCAAATAGTAATCTGGGTTACGTTTAAATAATAAGTTTCCATCTTACTTTGAATGATTTACATTTGTTTGACACTAATTATTGGGAGGGGTGTTTTTTGTGTGTATGGTTGTAGAAAACAATTATTGGGTGAAGGGGTGGGTTAACCGTTTAAACAATAGTAGTTTTAGGTTGTGGTCTTACTTTGATTGGTTTACATTTGATTGCCGATACTAATTATTGGGAGGGGTGTTTTTTTGTGTGTACAATTATAGACAATAATTATTGGGTGAAGGGGTGGGTTAACCATTTAAACAATAGTAGTTTTAAGTTGCAGTCTCACTTTGATTGGTTTACATTTGATTGCCGATACTAATTATTGGGGGGGGGGTGTTTTTTTGTATGTACGATTGTAGACAACAATTATTGGGGGAAAAAGTTTAACCATTTAAAGAATAGTAGTTAATGATACTTTTAGTGGTGGTGAACATTTGATTGCTGATAATAATTAGTGAGAGGGGTGGGTATTTTTGGATGATGATTAAATACTAATTTACCTTCCTTTTTATTTTACATTTGATTGCCGACAGCAATTATTTGGAGAAAGGGTTTTTTTTTTTTTGTGTGTATGATTAAATCAAAATGGAAGTTACTTTTATTTATTACATTTGATTGACAACCGATTGACTTTTTTTTCGCTTATAAATTATAGTTTTGATTTCTCAAAAACCTAATATTTTTGACAATGGGACAATAATAGTTCTTAAATTGATTATTATTGACAAGAAAAGATCTTTTTTGGTGTATGTTTAAATAATAATTTGGGTTGTGTTTAAATAGTAATACTGTTTTTAAAAATTTAAGTGAAAAAATTAAAGAAACAACAGTAAGGGGGGTTATGGGTCTTTAAATAATAATTTTTGTTACTTTAATTTGTTTACATTTGATTGATAACAATTAGTGGGAGGGGTGTTTTTGTGTATTTTTAAATAATAATTTACATTTTTTGGTTAACAACAATTATTGTGTTTGTATGTTATGCTACTTTATCTATCAATTTGGTTAATAATATTTACTGGTAGACATTTCAATATCATTAATGGCATGCTGTATGGTCAACTTGTCATGGCTCTGGTAATGCAGCAAATGTAAAGACTTGATGAACAGCATTTGAAATCCCTCAAACCAGCTGCCTTTTCGAAGTGCACATTTCTTTCGGCAAGAACGAGACTTACAAATGAAAGTCCAAAGATCTTTATGGAACTCAAGTCTCATACATTCGCCACACAAACATCTTTTTTTCTTTCAGCAGGATGTTTTTCTGCTGTAAAAATGTTACAGCAACTGGCAGCTTCCATGTCTGGCAATTCCCATCTTTTCATCTTTTCTGTTTTTGAATTTGCCATACTTTTTGTCTCGGAAAATTTCTCGCTGAAACATGATCTTTAAAATATTACCCTAACCCACCATAATCAAAAATTTAGGAGGAATATAAATTTATGAGTAACAATCACGATACTGTTAAAATTGTTAAAATGTAACAGTACCTCAATTCGTCTTAAAAAAAAGGTACCGATGAAAATTTAAATAATTTTGACATGATCAAATTAATACACCCTCATAGGATATTGTTACATCAAATACATAACACAGCATTAAGATATAGTGCATGACACAAACAACTATGGTATTTTCTTCTGCTTTTAGCACCAGAAAAAGCCACACTGTTAGCTGCTAAGCCGAGTTAACAATCTTTCTAGATTTTATCATAGAAAGAAGACTTAACTCCGAGTTAACAGTCTACCTTTTAGCATAGAAAGAAGACTTAACTCTGAGTTAACAATATTTCTAGGATTTATTTTAGAAAGAATGCTTAAAGGCTTGGAAGAAGCCTCAGAAATGGCATAATTCTAGAAATTTAGTTAGAAATCTCACCTCTAGCGCTGACATGAAGGATCAGATGACAACCTTTTTTTTCATATCTATTTTTTTTACTGTCTAAAGTTTTTGCATATTTAAGTAGGTTTGCAAGGGGGAGGAGCAATTGACAATCTTTTTCTGATGATATTAACATTATTGTAAACAATTGGAAGGGAACAATATGATGTAATGATTATTAAAAAAGTTTATAAAAGGAATACTTATTACTTTTAAGTGGTCAGTCTCTTTTTATTTCTTCAGTCAGTCAGGCAATTATTAAAACTTTTACTAGGGCAGTTATAGCTAAACAAGGACAGCTATAAATAATTTATTTAGCAAGGTTTAATAGTGAAATTATTTATCCTCTTCCAGAGTGCAAGTTAAAATTTTAAATATATTATTTGTTTGCGACACGTGTACTTAAAAACCACTAAAAGATACATCAATTTGCTCCCAGCTGATTATTCAAATTGTCCCAACATTATGCTAAAGTACACATAAGTGTTATATTCTATTATTCAAAATAAATTATTATTTAAAAAATGGGAATGCTTAATAGGAATGTAAAATTGTTTTATTTAAATTTAAAATTAACAGGGAAGGATGAAAGAATACATGTTTATTTTATAACAATTAAGTTTTTAAGCTTTAGTTATACTATGAAGGGAACAATTGCCATGTGCTTCATTTATGTGTGAAAAATGTGAACTGTCATTGAACATTCTCAGAACTTTAATAAACCAATTTCATGCCAAATATAAAAGAAAACTCAAAATTTAAAATATACACAAAGAACATGTAATTTTATTGTCATATATATTAGAATAGCGGCGGCAGAATTATTTATATTTTTACCTTTGGATAAGAAAAATATAAAATTAAATATGTCATTAAATGTACTTTAATAATTATTTGTTCTTCTAGACTGGTAGGAAGAATAAAATTATAAATTGATAAAGTTATGTGACATTGATGTATCAATATTACCAATAAGTTTATCTAAATAAATATTATTAAATGAATAATTATGTATATTTTTGAATGGCTTTATGATTGTGAAATCAATAGTTAAATATATCCTAGGAATAAAGTACAAACTTCTATTTTACTTGCATTATGAAATATATTGTTTAATTAAGGAAATTCGTTATTTACAACATTAATAGCAATTCATTAGTTGATAACTAAAAACATTGAATATGCTCTTATGGATTCAACAAAAATAATATTGTTTTGTTTTCTTCTGCAGGAATTGGGCCATTCTGTGTTAATATTTGTCTTGTGCAGTATAATTATTTTCCTTATTTATTTGAAAACATGACAAGGAAAGTCATGTAAAAACTTTTATAAAATTTCATTTCATTTCGTTTGGAAAGAAAAAAGAGGAGAACTTTATTTTATGTAATGTTATTTTAGATAGTTTTAGTATTAGTTAAGGAATGTTTTATTATTTAAATATGTTTATTATATGTAATATTATTATTATATTTTTCTCCAAGAACATCTCAAATAGCATAATAATAAAATACATTATGTTGGTAATTTTATTTTTATTATTGTTATTATTTCAATAAGATAAGTTTGGTTGTGCATGTGTTAACCCTTTTCCCGCCTCTTACGAGGCATCTCGTAGACATCTGACATCACTCTAACTCTGCAAGTTTTTGTACGAAAATATTCGTTCAATATGTTTTTAAATAGGTTTTTAAAAGCTCTATAAGATGGTGCCCTCTTCCAAGTTCTTTTACAAGTAAAAAATAAAAAAAAAACTGCATTTAAAGCTAAACAAAGAAAGAAGCTTATTGGTGATTGGCTCTCAGCCAGTTCTCAGCCGACAAAGACATTCTGATTGGCTGGAAAAAACAAAGAAACCGCCTGATCAAAGAAAATAAAGATAAACGCTGAGATTTTCATTTCGAATGTGATTTAAGTATTAAAAAAAGGATAATTTGACAAATTAAAAATAATTTTTAAAAAATAAACTAAAAAAACAAAATTATTTTCGAAAAATATCGAAGATTTTTGTAAAAATATTGAAGCTGTAGTAAAAAGAAATATTTACTTTTCTATAACGTAAAAGTCAATCTTTTTGTTTATATTATAGCTTTTATGTTGCCAAAATTGAATATTTTAGAATAAATAAATAGCAATTTATTTTTGAAAGAACTTTCGTTCTCTTCATAACCTGAAAAATTAATAATATACTTTTTATAAACGTATCTGAGTTGAATTTAATATTATAGGTGAATATGTTTTAACAATAGGCTTTGTCTTCAGTTTGTGACTTGGCCAATTAAAAGCTTTGATTTTTACCTCATACAACCAATGATTTAATTAGCAGTTAAAAGGTTAATGATCCACACACATAATAAATACATGTAAGAGTCCATTCAAAAGGGTGAATAATATTTTTTAAAAAAATAATTATTATATTAAATCTTACCGAATATATTTCTTTTTTAAATTAGAAAACTATTATTTTCAAGAATTATTTCAGCTATAACATACAATTTTATTATTTATTTAGATTCAATTTAAGTACAGATTCATGCCAATATTAATGTTTTATATTATAAAAAAATATTCATCTTGCTTTGTCCATAGTAATTAGTATTTTATTCTCCAACCGTTCTTTGAACATTACCAGATCCTAAATACTGTCAGATATGAGATATTTATTCTTTATTAATTCTAGCAGTAATAATATTTTAACAGTAATTCTTTGCTTACTGTGTTTTAAATGGTCTGTATATCATATGGTTATATGAATGTGTATGTGTGTCTATTATTAAACTTATTTATAATTATATGTAATTGCCAGTGAAAATGAGTTAAAATAAGCAGATTTGGAGGGAAAAGAGGATCAATTATTAAAAGAATTAGAAAGTTGTTTAAGAGACAATTATTATTTTTTTGTTATGACTGAATGAAAAGTATTTTGTGGCTATATGTTATAAAGTTTACAATGTTTATAATATTTTATGAGATTGAGTTAGTATGTTTGTTAGTTGAATATTTAATATGGGTAGTTGCCCAGTGTATGGTAGTAAATAGGATTGAGTAATCTTTTATTATTCCATGTATTGGAGTATTTTGATAGGAGTGGATTGAATCCTCCTTTTATATTTGATATACTGAACTAAATGTGTATGAAGTTAGAGATGTTTTCTCTCTGATTTTCATTTGTGATGAGTTATTCCACCAATTATTGCATTAAAAGTGTATGAAGCTAGAGAAGTTTTCTCCCTAATTTTCATGTGGTTATGTGTTATTCCACCAATTATTTAGTCTTAAAGATAGACTTGGAAGTTATTGTGGTATTACCTGTTTTGAATTATATAAATCTGTTATCCCATGTGTGTATTGGATGTTTTCCAACTTATGCTATAGCATAGTGTTTGATGGTTTATGATAAAAAAGCAGAATAAAAGGAAAGTATAGTGTCTTATAAAACAGCTGCATTATAGTTGATAAATAAAGATTGATTGATCTTCACTTCCAACCGTATTATGATTATATTGAAATATCACAAACAAACCGATTAGATTGATTAATATTATTTATTTATTTTCTTTGACACACAGCATAATACAGATTCGTGCACAAATTGTTAATTTTGAGATATAAAAAAATCCATTATTAATGTAGAACTTTACTTATCATGTTAAAACATTTTGTAGTAATCATTTAAGCTTCATTTCATTGATTTTTATCATTTAATCATAATTTGCATAAATAATTAAGCAAAGATAGGACATTAGTTAATGAATACAAATATTTACTTTATTTTGGCAAAGCAGAACCTAATTATGCAATAGAATACTTTACTTCAAACTACAAAGAAAAATACATTTAATTAATAAAAGTATTTATTTCTTTGGTAAGATCGTTTAATATTATTCTTAGTTTAAATCCCCGTATTTTAATTTTATTTAAGATTTTAAAACAGTAACAATGCAAAATCTTAATTAGTTCAGTAATTAGAATATTAATCCATATTGTTGTTATAAAAAAATTAGTAATAAATGAGTGATATTCAGCAAAAGGCTGAATAAAAGATATTTTAGTAATCAATTACTAAAAGTGTAAGGTCGTATTTATTTTGTTTTATTTTTGTATAAGTCTATCACAAAACACTGATAGCTAAAGAGCCATTTTTTACAGTAAATAATAAGGAATTATTTAGTTCATTTAATGTTTCAAATAAAATGTTTACCAATCAATCAAAATTTTCTGATGAATGAAAGATAGTAGATGTAAAAGTTAACGAATCATGTAGTATTATATCTTCTTGTATAATCTGTATTCAATGATATAAAATCCATTTGGAATTTACAATAAAAGAAAAGTAGATGTTGATTTAACCATTTTCTATTTGATTAATAAATATTTTGTTATCTAAATTTGTATTTGGAGTTTCTTCTATAACATTCATTCGTGTTTCACACTACCACCCATGCTTATACATTTATTTTATTTAATGTAACATAATTGTATTTTATTTAATTATAATAAATCTCAAGATATGATGATGTTGATTTCCTTTGATTAAAACACTATATGAGATGCCAATTACCTACTGATCACTTTAAAAGGGTTTTGTTATTTAATTTTTGTTTAGATGATGAATTGAAATCAAAAGGTGCCCGATTTCTTTCATTATCTAACTGCAAGTATTTAATTAGGGTATTGTTTGGTTTATAATATTATTTTCATAGTGTTAAATAATAATTTGAGGTATAGAAATGTTAGATCAAGCCATGTCATAAGTTAATTCCCTGAGATCTTCAATTTTAATTTAAATTAGATAATAAATTCATTTATCCAGATTAGAGTAGTGAGTAATTAAAATTTAGTAATGATAAGTTTAGTTTGAATTTAGATCTAGTGAAGCATACATTCCAATTTCTAAAATATTATGTTTATTTTATTTTAGTTATTAGTTTAATTCTATAATATGGTAGAGATTATTCAATGCATATGGATGATGGGAGCAGGTGAACTAGAGAGTATTATTAGTTAATTTTAGCTGATAGAATTTTATCAATTTAATTTAGTCTAACATAGAACTTAATAGATGTTTATTCCTATTAGTAATAATATTTTCTCCCACATCTAATGTACGTTGTACATCTTATACACCTTTGTATCTCTCAACTGAGTTAGTTTTAGGTGAAAGCTTTAATTAAGAGTCTCATGAATAAGTTTTAGGTAAAGTTAAATAAATATTTTATTCTATGATCCATAAAATTGGCGCCCCCGGGTAATTGTTAGTTTTGGTGATAGGTGTGAGGGGTTACAATATATATATATATATATATATATATATATATATTGTAACGATATATAGATATGTCGTTACATTAATTTAAAAGAAAAACAAAGTTCGCAAATAAAAATAAATGTATTAAAAATCTATAAAAAAACTAGACGCTAAAATTAAAATGTTGTTAAATATATATATTCACACAGATGCTAAACTTTAAAAATATTTTTTTATATATATAAATAAAAAAAGGTATTTGAACGTATTTTTTTTTTTTTGATAAAAAAATACAAGAGTTAAATATTAAAATATTTAATATAAGTTAAAATAAAAACAGGTATTAATTAATTCCTGTAATCTATAAATGGAAATCCATTGTTTATTATTTGAAAAACAAGCTAGCCCTCAAGGCTCTTATGTAATTAAAGGGTCAGATGGAAATTAGATAAGAGAAATTAGTTGGACCAATGGAAGCACCAAGCCTTGGCTCGGACCCTAACGAAAGTGATGGATTGGTGACGTTTTGTTGTGTGAATCTGTGTGGATAATATAAAAAGGAGAAATATTGAGTATTGGGCAGTTCCAGCTGTTTGTTGTGAGAGATGGGGTAGGACGCACATACCTCACTCTCTCTCTATTTTTTAAAAATGAACTGATTGAGATACCGAAAGGAACCAGCTAATGCCACCTCCAGAACATTATCTTCTAAACGAGAAGTCAGAGGAATATAAAACAAGAACCTGGACTCTGCTACTGTAAGCTATCGACAATGAACTTAAACAAATTTTTTTTAAATAATTAAGAACTTTCGTGAAAGCAATTTAAATGTTAAAATGGAATTTCTATTTGACCTTTAAGTTTAAAATCAATTGATGTTTAATTTTATATGTTTGTTATTGATAAAAAAATCATTTCCATTTATTTTAATTGTATAAATTATTTATTGTTTAAATTTTAAATGTATGAAATTTAAGTTGTTTATAGACGCTTGCATGGATTCGTTTGCGGTTAATTATATTTTGGTTTTCATATTTGATCAAAATATATAGACATTCGATAAATAATGATACCTTAAAGTGAGTATCTAAAATGTATTTATTCGGATGTCTTTTAAGTTATTGGTGACAACGCAAGTTTCTTATGGTGAATAATATTGGGTTACTTATAAGTTTCCTTTTGCGATTGTCGGTATCAATAATTTTGTATTTTGATCATTTATGCTTATTTTGAAATGTTTTTGACCGTGGAATCTATGTAATCGATCTATACCCAACATTTTAAAACAAATTGTATAAAAGTTATCTGTGCGAACATATCTAAATGATAAATTTAAGTCGGGCGTGAACGGCTATATAGTTTTGTAAGGTTATATTAACCTTTTAACTGTTTGACTCGTTCTTAATCGAGGCAATTTTTGATACATATTCGTTAAATTCGTTTTTAATCGAGTAAATTTGACATCGCTGTAAATTGCTTAGTTTTTGGACTACGTTTACGGTTTTGACGTCATTTTTTAGAATGCAAAAAGTTTTATAATATACTGCCATCTATTGAATTATTTTACAAGTAAAAAATCAATTAATTGATGATTTATGTCAAACAAAAACTAAGCACTGCCTTTTCACATCTTTTCTTGAATCTTATTGGCTGTTGAAATTTTGTAAACTTAAGAAAATGGAAAAGCTCCGCCTTTTCATCATCTTTTCTTGAATCTTATTGGCTGTTAAAATTTTTATATGGCTGCCAAAAATTAAAAATTTACGAACGCTTTTGTTTTATTTTGAAAATGATAAACGAATGTTTTAGAGCATTTTAAAAATATTTTTTGATGAAATACAAATAAAATACAAATTATTTTCATATAATATGTCAAAAATAAATATTATTTTACAAAAATAGTTACTATTTTAGCAAGAATTATTTATTTATTGCAAAGTCGGGAAAAAAAAATCATAACGTGAAATTATGATTGCCGTTTCTTTTCATGTCAACCGTAACAAATATTTTTAAAATTAAAAATCAAAATTTATTTTTGAACAAACTTTCGTTTATTTTTATAATGTGAGAAATTACTAATATACTTTTTAAAAACGAAACTAAAGTGAATATATTTAAAAAAACGGTCAATAACTTTTGAAAAATTGATACATTATTTTGTGCATCGGCTAATTAAAAGCTTTGAGTGATACCACCTGCAGCGAATGAACAATTGGACAGTTAAACGGTTAAGGGAGGGTAATCTTAGGTTATTTGTTTCGTGGTTGAATTGGCTCAATGGTTTCGATATATTTATGTAGGTAGTAAATGTGGCAGGAGATCCGCCACGTGCAGGATTACATATATACGCCGCACACCCTCTGTTGCCTATGGAATTGGATAGTAAGATGCAAGACGCAATCCATTCCTATGGAGTTTTATGTTTATTGTTCTACTCGCCATCAGAAGTAGCATTCCTTTTGGTGGAGAGCAACAATGTCTTCTCACTATACTGTTCAGATGTGCATTCCTGACAGTATAGTCTATTTAGTGCAGTTGTATTTTCATGCTACATTGAATACATAAGTGTATCGGATGGTTGGCATCAGTTTGACTTTGAATTTTTAGCCTAGGGTTAAATAAGGGAAGAATATTGCCTTTTCAAATGCAGATCTATGTAGTCTATTCATACCCGACCCTCTAAATAAAATATTAAACATTATAGCAAGCTATTTTAAATGTAAAATTATAAGTTAATATAAAAATGTAAATGTTAAACTTATTCCTCGGGTTTAGAATGATTTTATATGTGCGTAAATAAATACTTTTCTGTGTTAATTTCTGGCAGTGGCTTTTATTATTTTTTTTTATTTTTATATATAAATTTATAGATTTTTATCTCCGCGTCTCCACTGAGCTAGTGACAATGGGCTAACGATCTAAATATGTAAATAAAGTGGAATCCTAACAGCGCGTATCTGCCTACTTTATAAATTTTTCTAGGCTCAAATGCCTAGATGGTGCCCTTGGTAGTGCGGTGCGATGCGATCTCCCACTTCGTTTGGATCGTTATAATTATATATATATATATATATAAAGCAAACCAAAAATATTACTATTTAACACATATGAATTATAATTATTAGTATCAATTCGAAAATGACCCATAGCTATAACTGTCATTAGATATTAATTAGTTAAGTATTATGCATAAAATAGCATATTTAACACTCTTGTATTAATTAGAGTTGGATATTACTCCTTTATTACTATTCAGCAATTGTAGCTTTTATCAATAAGAGAAAAATATTAAGAATACATTGTAATTATTTATTGATAGAAATTAAAATCTTCATATTCAAAATATCAAAAAAATGTATAAGAAATAAGATTATTCTTTACCTTATAAAAATGTGTATATTAGTCAATAATTAAATAACATATACCGGGGCTCTTATAAACAACTATGGTACTGTTATAATAAAACTTGGGCTATGATCAGTCGTCAGTTAGTTATAAAGAATTCAGCTACAGAGATATGCAGTTAAGATAAATAAACTTAAATAATAAAATAAATTATTATAAGTAAAATAAATAACATGGGAAGAGAGAGAAAACTGCAATCATTTCCTGATTAATAATTTAGAATAAAATAAAATTCTCCCTTTATCAAAAACACATTCTCTAAGCTATAAGCATTTGCACTTTTAAATAATATATTCTCACATCTTCTCTAATGTCTTTTAAGAAAAAAAATGCTATGCGAATCATTTGCCAATATGATCTGAAATGAACTCTACTCTTGCAGTTTAAAATGAAAATAAAAAGTATCTTTTTATGATGCAATTGAATATAAAGTTATTCTTATGCCCCAACAGTTATAATAAATAGCATTGACAATCAATAAATTTTAAATAAAATAAACTAATGATGATGATCTCAGTGTTCTTTCGTATATCATTGGAAATGCTCTATGATATTGTGTTGTCAAACATGACTGACTTTCTAATAGGCTATAAGGAACGTCCACTTCACTTAAGTTAATGTATCCTAGCATCAAATAAAACAATTATAACTATATCATAAAAGAAAATTAATAAATATGGCTACTAATAAACAAAAGAATAGCATAAAATTTGGAATAATTTAGCCTTTTATCCAGGATATCATCCAGAATAATAGAAAAACAAGGATATTTTTATATCTCTCGATCATCCATGACAGCCTAATAAAATAATTACAACTAATTGTTTCATTAATTTTGATTAAGGAAATAAATGGTATAATGTGCAGTCGGAATTAATAACATGAAATAAAATTCATTTCAATGTCAAATAAATGAATAATCTGATATTTGCAATTTGTTATTTTACTGGAAAACTCTTCTAAAACAATTGTAATAAAATGAAATGTTAGGACCTGTATAAATTTGCTTATCTAGCATCTTGAGATCTCTAGAATTTGAAATGATTCAGGACTCAAGGAAAAACTTTTACAAACACACACTTATTTTGCATCCAGAAAATAACCGAAAAACGAAGATTAAATAAAATTCTATAATTTATTAATAACACAAAATAAAAATAATAAATAAATTGTTAAATGCTACAAACCAATATAGGAGCTCTTATCATATATGTAGAGTTACATAATATCTAGATAATGCCTTTTCAATTACAATTACAGTAAATTAAAAAAAAATATCATAGCCAAGTATTTTGGCTGCAGTTATTCTTTGTAAGAACATACATATAATATATTTTATAGGTTTGGAATTAAACTATTAAACTAAAGTAATCGGCTGAAATGTGCAGCTAAAATACAATTTCATTAATTTAAAAGTTTGGAAGTTACATTAAACAAACTCTTAATGTGAAATAGACAAATAATAACAACTTTAATTTAAGTCTTATAAAAAAAGGTCTGTAAAATAAATCCCTTATTTTAAATCATTGGCCAGCTAATTTTATTATAATATGAAATACACAAATGGAATTAAAAATTATTAGTTTAACTATTATGAACTAGGTTCAAGTACTATTCTCTTTTAAAATGTTAAACTCTATTGTCACTGAGCTTACTAATTTCTGGTTTGTAATTAAAACTAAATTATGAATGGATACTGGTTATTCATCAAAAGTCACACACACAAATTAATATTTAACTTAATGTCCACATAAAAATAATAACATATTTTCACTATGGATGACTTACAATTCCAGCAAAGAATATTTCTCAGCTACTGATGAAAATAAAACATTGTGTTTGAATATTCGTTTAAAAACTAAGTGTTTAAAATACAAAGTTTTAAATTAATTCTATTCAATTAGTTTGTTTACAAACTACTAGAAAAGCTCAGTAGCGCAATACAGATATTGATCCAAATAACTAAGGCACTACTAATGATAAAGTGCACCCTGAGAAACTAACTGCTCAAATCTAACATTAATCCCTTCCTTCACTTCTAAATAGAACACAATAATCTACACATTTGATGGTGGAAAAATATTCTCAATTCACATGAGGGACAAAATTAATGAGTAACCATCCAGGACAACTACATCATTAAAATAATAGGTGGTCTTACACCTATTTTTCAGGCAAAAAATGTAGATGTGGACTTTTTTATCACAATCTAAAGAAAAAGAATTGCACACCAAAATATAATCTTTTCATGGGCTTAAGCTATACTAGCTATATCAAAATATCTTTTAAATTTTAGATAGTCCTCTCCATGGGATCTAGCCAAACTGGCTATACGAATATACTAAAACAAGATATCAAAATAATCCACTCATGGAAAATACAATGCAATATGTGAATAACCCATCCATCTCGGAAAGCACAGACCAGTAAATATGAAAAGATTCTGGTAATAAGCATATATCAACTATAAACGTAGACAAAGCAGAGAAATACACTCATAATAATAAAACTAAATCAAAAATGTCATACTTCAATCAATGTCTGAAACCTTTGAATGAGAACATATCTCAGCTAAATGGCTGTTAAAATTATGCAAAATAGTACAACAAATTTAAACCTAAGCAATTAATATTCAACAGCAATGTATAGCATTAAAGCTTATATTAAAATAAAGTAGACAGACTAATAAAGTCTAACCATTAATAAATTAATTAACTTACAAAATAGAAATTTCATTGAAACATTAAATGAAAAATATGATGTTATAGCATAAACTACAAAATTATTCACTACTGATAAATTTAAAATATTGTTTACCCGTTAGAGATATTTAACACATTTTATATACCGACATGTGAGATTAATATCTCCAGTTTCATTTATAATAAACGAGATATATTTTATTGGTATAACTTGATATCAAATATAAACATGACTCAATGCAATAGTATATATGCCTACCCATCCCATAAATATTACATAATAACTGCAAACATTAACATACACTAACAATATAGAATTAAAAATAAAAATTTTACCAATTTTTTTTTTTTTAAATCTTAGTTCTTTAGCAGAACTGCTTTCTATGCTGAGCTATCGGTCAAGGTAAAGAGAGTTTTTCTTTAGTCGTTGTTCACAAAATATAAGGCACTGAATATAATAAACACAATTTTTATTCAATTAAAAGTTTTTTTTTCTTGGCAGTTATAAAAATACATATAAAAAATGTAGTAGAAATGAAGCTTAATTCACAATTTAACTACAATGACGAATATTTGGATCCAAAAAGACAAATATTATAACGACAATGATCATAAACATTATGGAAATATAAATATGATATCAGATAGCTAGAACATTGAAGAATGCTCTTACATTTTCCAAGAAATTATAATATAATTACCGTGGTAGAATTGCTAATAATATTAACTTTAATTTTCAAGCTGCTAAGAGGCATTATTAAGCTATATTCATAACTTTAATATACTAATTATATAGTGTTCATTTCTTTCTTTCTTCAAAGATTGCATGAATATAACTTAAACTTTTCATTTTAAATAGTTCATTTTATATTTCGATAAAGAATGCAATAATATATATTTTCCAAATATGCAGCATATTAATCCTTTCTCTCCAAATGATTATAAATTAACCAAACAAATTACCAATATACACAAAACTTCCATTATTGACAAATGCAGATAATCCAATATTTTAAAATGTAGAAATTTTTTAGAGTTCTTCTATTTGAATTACTTCATGGTAAAATCTTTTTTCTTCTTACACAAGAAAAATGTTAACCAATAAACGTAAATAAGTAAATAGTTACTTTTAACTTTGAACATATTTATTCTTATTAGTTTAGATAAGTCAATAGTTTTACTTACGATTTGTTTTAAACTTGCCATTTGAAGTTATTTTTTAAATCTAAATTTTCTCAGGACACATTAAATTATAGCTATAGATAATCTATAACGGTAGGAACATAGAACAAAATGTCCTAAAAATATTTAGAAGTGAATACAGTTTATTAAAAATTTTAGAATTGTATTAGCTTAATATTATAAAACTATTTTATTTAGAATAGTTTGTCAATTTATTAAACATGATACAGCATTGTAACAATACAAATGAAATAACACAAATTGTGCTAGGCAAAGTGGATAGCACACTTTATCAGCAGTCAGAAATATTGATTACTATATTTTACTGTGAATGTTTAGGTGGTTACTGGTTGGAACTTAATTATATCATTATCCCAGATTAGCTTTAGGCAATATTTAGCTTATTATTTCTAAATAATACATGG
Source organism: Epiperipatus broadwayi (assembly GCA_028023455.1). Taxonomy (NCBI): domain Eukaryota; kingdom Metazoa; phylum Onychophora; class Udeonychophora; order Euonychophora; family Peripatidae; genus Epiperipatus; species Epiperipatus broadwayi. The sequence continues at coordinate 28,160 of JAQFVV010014249.1, forward strand.
CAATTTAAAAGTATTGCACTTTCTAATGTTAATTGACTATTTATTAGTATGCATTACAGTGACATGTTTACTTCATGTTTAAATAGGTTTATTTAAACTTCATTGTATCAATTTTTCATACTCTGTAGTCAAGTTGCAAGCTTTAAGTGTCCATATATATTCAATGGAGCATTAGTAAGAATGGATTTCCATTCTTGCTATTAATGGTGTGAAGGTTGCCTTGACAGCAGTCAGAAAAATTGATTACTATATTTTACTGTGAATGTTTAGGTGGTTACTGGTTGGAACTTATATATATATATATATATATATATATATATATATATATATATATATATATATATATATATATATATATATATATATATATATATATATATATATATATATATATATATATATATATATATATCCACAAAACTATCTTTATATAACTACCACTGACGATTATGCTAATTTTGTCCAGGTTTAAACCAATTCTGTCACTATATATATATATATATATATATATATATATATATATATATATATATATATAGTACGCATCTACTCATAATCTTGTTCTATAATTCATGCATTTATACATTCTTTCCCACAGCTTCGAGTAAGTATATTTATGAGCATGGGATAAATTCCATCTCAAGCACCAATCTTACACTTTGATAAGAATTATACTCATCGAAAATATAAATAAGGGTTCTGTATATATATATATATATATATATATATATATATATATATATATATATATATATATATATATATATATATATATATATATATATATATATATATATATATATATATATATAAATAAAAACCATAAAGCAATACAGTACTAGATTAAATTCAAAATTTTACCAAAATCCTTACACAACCATGGTTTCATCTACTACAAATAGACCTTCACAAGTGAAAATCAACCTAAAGGAAAATATATATATATATATATATATACAAACAAACAAAACTTCCCATAATTCATTTCAAACTCCACCTTCCCTTAATATCAAAAGAAGTCTTCATAAGATTGATAGCCTCAGAATCAAGGAGTTTTATCATCAAAGTCTCCTTTATTCTTCTTTTTAACTCATTCTTTTCATAAAAAATAACCGAAGCATTGTCAAACAATATTCTATGACCTGTATTCAATTCATGAATATATAAAGCTCAGTTAAGATACCTATGCTTAACTCTACTTATATGAACCTTAACCCTTTCATTAAGGCTAAATTTAATCTGGCCTACATAAAATTTACCACAACTACATGCAATTTTATAAACAATACCAGGAATAGACCTACTATCAAAAGACTGCTTTGAACCATTAAGTAATGAATTCAAATCAGATCCTTTCCTCCATGCAACCTTCTTTCCACCTAACAAATGACTATTCTATAAACCAAATTATAATTTGATGCTTTAAATGGTAAAGACATATAATCATCATCCTTACGAACAAAATTCTTATCATCCAAATCATGACTATAAATCTTATTATTAAATACCACTTTTTAATAAAATCATGACTATAACCCAATTCTACATATTCAGCAGCAAATTGACTTTTTTGAATATCAGCATCATTATTAAAATTATTAAGCCTTCTATTCCGACAACAAAAATTCAACAAATACATTTTTTTTATGTATAAAAGACTGATAACTATCAGGCCTAATCATATTTCTCAAATTTTTAGGTTTTATAAAATGACTTCAAAACAAAACATCATTAACCTTCTCAACATTTAAATCTAAAAACTTTAATTTTACAAAATCAAAACCACCACTCCTCAATTGTAAACTTAATACTAGAATCAAAACCATTCAATCCACATAAAAACTCTTCTAATTTCTCTTTCTGAATAACAAACAAACAATCATCAACATACCTAACAAATAATTTAATAGAACATGAAAAGATATTAATAATACTACGCTCCAAATAAGCAATATAGATAGCACACATCAATGGAGAAATGACATAACCAATAACCCAACCTTCTCTAATCTTATAAAACACATCATTAGACATAAAATTCATTGAATCCTCTAACAGCAAAAGCAAATCATGAAAAATCTTAATCTTATCTGCAGAAAAACATTCTAATTTTTTTAAAATTGAAAGAAAACCATCAATACTTTTTAACCTATTAACCAATTGGTACATATTTTCAATGTCTAAACGACCAAAAACACAATCATCATCCAAAACAAAATCATTTATTTTTCTAAAAGCTTCAAAGGAAGAAGAAACACAAAATTGACCCAGTTTTTATTTTAAAAGTAAAGTTTCTTTAGAATTAAATAATGGAAAATATGCTATTTTAGATTCTGATCCTGGTAAAAAAATAAAATCTAAATTAATTAAGATTATGAAAGTTATGGAAAATAAAGTGGTTTTTGATAGAGCTACTTATTTAAATTGTTACCCTAGTGATTTTGTGGCTCCAAAGGTTTTCTTTAATTTGAAGTCTCATAAAGATAATTTTCCTTTGAGATGTATTTTTGGTTTTACATGAGGAATTGTTGATAAAATATCAAAATTTATTATAAGAAATTTTAAGGATTATATAAAACTGGGTCAATTTTGTGTTTCTTCTTTTTTTGAAGCTTTTAAGAAAATAAATGGTTTTGTTTAGGATGATGATTGTGTTTTTGGTAGTTTAGACATTGAAAATATGTACCAATCGGTTAATAGGTTAAAAGTATTGATGTTTTTCTTTCAATTTAAAAAAAAATAGAATGTTTTTCTGCAGATAAGATTAAGGTTTTTCATGATTTGCTTTTGCTGTTAGAGGATTCAATGTATTTTATGTCTAATGATGTGTTTTATAAGATTAGAGAATGTTGGGTTATTGGTTATGTCATTTCTCCATTGATGTGTTCTGTCTATATTGATTATTTGGAGTGTAGTATTATTAATATGTTTTCATGTTCTATTAAATTATTTGTTAGGTATGTTGATGATTGTTTGTTTGTTATTCAGAAAGAGAAATTAGAAGAGTTTTTATGTGGATTGAATGGTTTTGATTCTAGTATTAAGTTTACAATTGAGGGGGTGGTTTTGATTTTGTAAAATTAAAGTTTTTAGATTTAAATGTTGAGAAGGTTAAAGATGTTTTGTTTTGTAGTCATTTTATAAAACCTAAAAATTTGAGAAATATGATTAGGCCTGATAGTTATCAGCCTTTTATACATAAAAAAAAAGTCTTTGTTGAATTTTTGTTGTCGGAATAGAAGGCTTAATAATTTTAATAATGATGCTGATATTCAAAAAAGTCAATTTGCTGCTGAATATGTAGAATTGGGTTATAGTCATGATTTTATTAAAAAAGTGGTATTTAATAATAAGGTTTATAGTCGTGATTTGGATGATAAGCATTTTGTTGGTAAGGATGATGATTATATGTCTTTACCATTTAAAGCATCAATTTATAATTTGGTTTATAGGAATAGTCATTTGTTAGGTGGAAAGAAGGTTGCATGGAGGAAAGGTTCTGATTTGAATTCATTACTTAATGGTTCAAAGCAGTCTATTGATAGTAGGTCTATTCCTGGTATTGTTTATAAAGTTTCCATGTAGTTGTGGTAAATTTTATGTAGGCCAGAGTAAATTTAGCCTTAATGAAAGGGTTAAGGTTCATATAAGTAGAGTTATACATAGGTATCTTAACTCAGCTTTATATATTCATGAATTGAATACAGGTCATAGAATATTGTTTGACAATGCTTCAGTTATTTTTTATGAAAAGAATGAGTTAAAAAGAAGAATAAAGGAGGCTTTGATGATAAAACTCCTTGATTCTGAGGCTATCAATCTTATGAAGACTTCTTTTGATATTAAGGGAAGGTGGTGTTTGAAATGAATTATGGGAAGGTTTGTTTGTTTGTATATATATATGTTTTCCTTTAGGTTGATTTTCACTTGAGAAGGTCTATTTGTAGTAGATGAAACCATGGTTGTGTAAGGATTTTGGTAAAATTTTGAAATTAATCTAGTACTGTATTGTTTTATGGTTTTGCATTTTTATTTTTTGCTAGTATAGTGTTAGACAGTTTTGGTTTTATATATATATATATATATATATATATATATATATATATATATATATATATATATATATATATATATATATATATATATATATATATATATATATATATATAGGCTAGCGCATCCAGACTAGCTCAATCTCAAGGTCTGGGGAACATGGTCTAACTAGAGAACAAAGCAAAGACAATTCCCGATTACATCATCTATATGTACGTATACTACTCTATAATTTACCTGTCATAAATCTATTACTCTGGCCCAGAATGGATAACAAAATTAAGCTATATGATACTACACTAGTTACCATTAAATTCTAAGTTTTATACACGCATATACATATATTAATATTCATGTGTACAAACCATTTATTCCTATACACACATATGATTCATATATATATATATATATATCAACGAAAGAGTGCAATTACACATCAGAGTTGTTTGTTTAATGTTTTTATTTTATTTGATTTAAACAAGATTTATTACGGTATTTAATATAGAAGTAACACGAGTCCCTTCATTACTACGCATTTATTGAACATTTATTGAACACACATATATATATATAGAGAGAGAGAAGGTTAATTTACCTTAATTACGATCGAATGTCCACGTGGTCATAGATAACAGTCTGCACATTTATAATTCTAAAGAAATACTGGCCTTAATGATGTTTGTTGATCCTAAAGATGGTAAACAGTCCGCATTGTGATACCAAATAGTTTATCATTGAGGTGGAGTAGATGATTTCATTCACTTAATAGGCCCAAGATGATGAAGGTACGTTGTTGCCATTACACTTGATAAATTTTAAACAGTGAAGTTCATAAATCCGATTCAGGTGAGTTCTACAATACCAATCTACTGGGCTGGCTTAATGAAACTTACACTCTTTAATTACACCAACATTTTGATGGGAATATTAATAAAACTTCTTAATTAACTGCACGTTCATACAATCCGACTCACGTCTATCTCTTTCCGTCTAATCCCCACTATATATTTTTTGCACTAAAAAGTTCTTTTCTTTGATACTCTTTAACCTCGTATTTTTCCTTATATATTCGTACTCCGCTGACCAGATCTTCTATTGTTTCAGAATACCAACGTGACCAGTTCTCAGACTTCTAGATGACAGAGTCATCAATTCAAACAGCCCACAACAACTAATTCATTCTATTTCTGTAGCTTTATGTGTTCAATAGATTCATCAAGAAACATGTGCTCCCACTAATATTATTAAAATGTAGAATTTAAAAAAAATAACAAACAAAATATATATGTATAATCAATAACAAATTTATATAACTCCATATATAATTGCCTCTCGTCATTCACACATATAACCGTTAATACATATACACCTTTATAATAACACACATACAACTATATTTATATAAGCATATAGTCCATCCTTTAACAGATTACGTATTACTTTCACACTCTTTGTAACAGGGTTCGAATGACTATTTATATATATATATATCTTTTCGCATATACAGTCACTCAATATCAACACTCGCAATTATCACTATATTTCATTATCTCTTGTATTCGAACTTTGTCGGTTACAATATATATATATATATTCTTCCATTGGTTGTTTGATAGTTTTGAATAAAATCTTCATTTTAGTTTTTTTAATTATTATTCTAGAATTGTTTGATCCTTTTCCCCATCTCTCATAACAGTTTTAAAGCTAAATGTTGTTTTTCTTTAAATAAAACAAGTCTACAGTCTAGTGAGTGTAAACATAGCCCAAACAAGCTCTTATTGATATCTGTTGTAAGAAAAAAGATATTTAAACTCTCTATCATAAATATTTCTATCCCCTATTTTAGAGATTGAAATATTTTTTTTTTGCTAAGACTTTTGATTAAAATATTAAAATCAACTTTGGAGAAAAGCTGATGTGTATTGTTTTTATAAAAAAAAAAAACAACTTTTATTTAAATTAAAAACTTTGTGTTGTTTGTTTAGGATAAGTTTTGGAATTGATATATAACAACTTCTATCAGATGGCTTTCCTTCATAATTTTTACATAAGATAAAAAGTCAATTAAATATTTTATTCTGAACCTTTAATTTGATTTCTGTACTCATTTTGGTTGATGTCATTTCAAATATATTAATAACAGTTGCATATGTTTTCAGAGAAGAGTACCAGACAAGAGTAAGGTTTTCGAGTCTTTATTAAAGAAAATTGATTATAATAAAAGTCATATGATCAATAAAGGTAAAAACAAATTTTAATATATTTTAAATTTATTGTAATAATTGCTTCTTTTTAAATAAGGAACTTTTTTTTCTTTTAATTTTATGTATCTTTTGTTTTTATTTAAAAAAATCATTCATAAACAAAACAACATTTAAATGAATTTTTAATGCTTCCAAGATTTTTTAAAAAAATATTTTAGAAACTTATTTCTTATTTTTTTTTATTTTTCACTTAAAAGAGACACGATTTGAACAAAATCAAAATACCCAAAAAAAAATTAAAAATATTATATACATGGAAAATATGTTTCTTTTGTATTGGATGAATACTAAATGATTAAAAATAATATGTATATAATGTATTTTTATAATCTTTGTGCTTACTGTGTTGTAAAAATGAAGTTATAATTTTTTTTACCAATCATAATTAGGCTTTTATATTTAACTTGAAAAGTGTTAGGTATACAGAAATCATAATATTTCTTTCATTTATTGTAACCATTAGTCATTTATTTCACTATTTTTTTCAGTGATCCTGTGCATTTATTTTAGGGTAAATATAAAACTCCTAACTATGTTTCAAGAAAACAATTATTTTTTGGCTTCAAATGTGCACAGTAGATAAAAACATTTGATATAAAACCATATATATGTTATAAGCTTCTATACAAAAATCCACAAAACAGCTATTAGAGGTCAATAGCAAAATATATTTTGTCTCATAATATTTGTCAATTTGGCATTAAATAATAAATGTTATCTCCATAAAATTTGTGTCTATAATAATTATAGAAAAAGAGCAGAAATTCTATTTGTAGACACTCGTTAACCTTTCTTAATAAATTCAAACAAAAAAGCTGTAACAATCTTTCTAGTCAGAAGTAGTCAATGTTAATAAATTATGAATACTATTTTCTATTATTATATCATTTACATACTTAATTATAGTGTTGTGTAAATTGTTTGTGCATATAAAAATAAATGCATTCATTTGTCTTCATCTTATTTATTGATATTTGAAAATATACATATATGTTATACTGAATAAACAAGATTAAAAGAACAAAAAACACTCAAAAAACAAATAATGGGTGATTTAACTACATATTTAAAATAATTGATGAAGTGTCATTGATTTAGCTTAATAAAATCCTCTCTATAGTGTTAATTGAACACATTCCCGTATAATATAAACAATTAACAAATTCAATAATATATATAAAATTTAATTGTTCAATTAATATTAATATACACGGCTAACAAACATAATTTCATTCTAAAAAAAAATATAGGATTATATCCAATATCAGTTGTTTTGAGCTTTTAAAAATGATTCTGTCTTTTTAAAAATGCATACATGATATTTCACATAATTTAAAAATATCTCATCATATTTTAAATGCTTTTTTTTAGAATTGTATTCAGTTTAAAAAAATATATTTTTCATAATAATAATCATCTCCTGATCCACTATCTTCGTCCTCTAACTGAGAAATAGTTACATCTTTTAGGGAAGTACCTGATAATTTTGGTGGAGATGCACAATTAGTTTCATTGGGTTTATTTAAATAAAGTGCATGTTTTGTTGTAGGTTCTTTTAAGTAAGTCACAAAATAACTCAGCTGTTTATCACATACAAAAGGATTATCTATAAAGATATGTTAATAAAGATACATCATAAATATGGATATATTTGTGCATATGTAAATAATAAATAGTAATTATAACTTCTATTATGTGTAATCAAAGTGAAGGGTATCTTTTAATGATTGTGTAATGTAAATATGTTGAAAATATAATCCAAATTAATTACATCTATTGTGCATTAATATATATATATATATATATATATATATATATATATATATATGACTACAGATGGCGTTATACCAAAAACACCTTCAAGCGTTTGTTTACATAAATGTCAGAGCGTATTTCACTATCTCTAACTTAATTTCCACCTTCATATCATGATTTTAAGCTATTTGCTATCGTCAGTGAAGGACAGGATTAAGAAACTAGATCTAAAACACAAACTCTGAGCGTTTAAGAAACAGTTTCTATTCAGCTTGCGAGCGTGAATCTTTTAGACACGTAATGTCTTCAAACTCAGCATCGCATGCCAGATAGCTACATGGGTCTGATATCAGTTCAGCATCACTACATAGTACAAGTCTCTGCAATATATATCATTGCAAGAAAAAACCTTAAAGGTACATTTATGAAAAACAAAAAACACAAGTTAAAAACTTGCATACGCTTGTATTTATGACTACAGATGGTGTTATACCAAAAACACCTTCAAGCGTTTGTTTACATAAACATCAGAGCGTATTTCACTATCTCTAACTTAATTTCCACTTTCATATCATGATTTCAAGCTATTTGCTATCGTCAGTGAAGGACAGGATTAAGAAAGTAGATCTAAAACACAAACTCTGAGCGTTTAAGAAACAGTTTCTATTCAGCTTGCGAGCGTGAATCTTTTAGACACGTAATGTCTTCAAACTCAGCATCGCATGCCAGATAGCTACATCGGTCTGATATCAGTTCAGCATCACCACATAGTACAAGTCTCTGCAATATATTTCATTGCAAGAAAAGACCTCAAAGGTACATTTATGAAAAACAAAAAACACAAGTTAAAAACTTGCATACGCTTGTATTTATGACTACAGATGGCGTTATACCAAAAACACCTTCAAGCATTTGTTTACATAAATGTCAGAGCGTATTTCACTATCTCTAACTTAATTTCCACCTTCATATCATGATTTCAAGCTATTTGCTATCGTCATTGCAGAGACTTCTACTATGTGGTGATGCTGAACTGATATCAGACCCATGTAGCTATCTGGCATGCGATGCTGAGTTTGAAGACATTACATGTTTAAAAGATTCACGCTCGCAAGCTGAATAGAAACTGTTTCTTAAACGCTCAGAGTTTGTGTTTTAGATTTAGGTTCTTAATCCTGTCCTTCACTGACGATAGCAAATAGCTTGAAATCATGATATGAAGGTGGAAATTAAGTTAGAGATAGTGAAATATGCTCTGACTTCTATGTAAACAAATGCTTGAAGGTGTTTTTGGTATAACGCCATCTGTAGTCATAAATACAAATGTATGCAAGTTTTTAACTTGTGTTTTTTGTTTTTCATAAATGTACCTTTGAGGTCTTTTCTTGCAATGATATATATTGCAGAGACTTCTACTATGTGGTGATGCTGAACTGATATCAGACCCATGTAGCTATCTGGCATGCGATGCTGAGTTTGAAGACATTACGTGTCTAAAAGATTCATGCTCGCAAGCTGAATAGAAACTGTTTCTTAAACGCTCAGAGTTTGTGTTTTAGATCAAGTTTCTTAATCCTGTCCTTCACTGATGATAGCAAATAGCTTGAAATCATGATATGAAGGTGGAAATTAAGTTAGAGATAGTGAAATACGCTCTGACTTTTATGTAAACAAACGCTTGAAGGTGTTTTTGGTATAACGCCATCTGTAGTCATAAATACAAGCGTATGCAAGTTTTTAACTTGTGCTTTTGTTTTTCATATATATATATATATAAGCAAAAGTCTCCTCTCAGTAAATTATAGGATTGCATTAATTGCGTTCATTTAAATATTTTATATATAAATGAATTTGATATTTACATATAAAAATTGGCATTTTAATAATTTTACGAAGTTTTTAAAAATAAACTACTTCTTTTCATCCTCAAATATTTAAAATTAGTTATAAAATAACATAATATAATACTTAAAAATGTGTAATATTTACTTTTCAATGTAATTTCTAAACAGTCAAAAAATAAATGGATACTATAAGTTAACTAGAAGACATTCACAGAGTATATTCTATTCTGTATTATTTTGGGTGTCTATTTGTAATTTATATGTAACTTATGGTGTTTTTGTCTTCTATTTCCATATCAATAATATAAAGTAAGATTTATTAGTTAACACACACACGCACGCGCGCGCACACACATATATATATATATACTGTGTCCATTTCTTTGGTTCTAAATAAATCTATTGTGTCAAGTTTCTAAAAAAAAATTAAATGAAATATGTATTTTATAGGTATGGTTATTATGTTATGGTCATAGTCGTTTTTACAAGTTTAATTAAAGTAAAATGAGAATATTTAATTCATAAAACTATGCTAAATAAATTAAAAACAGTTAAATAAAGTTAAATGGTGTAATTGTATATGGATGGAAGAGTTATCCATAATAAAATAGTGTAACGGTCAAATATGAACATTCGTGCAACAAAATATAGTTTTAGTAAATCATCCCCAGGCTGACCAACATAGCCCCAGTTCCTTTACTAAGGCTCAAAGAATTACTAACTTGTGGTTGACAACTATGAGGTCAAAGCAGCATACTCTTTCATCATGAGCCAGTAGTAGAACATCAGTAAAGTACAAGACTATTGGAAATTGACATTCTAACTGCTATAGCTATATAAATGATGTATGTGTTGCTTGGACATAATTATCAAATATGGATTGTGATTCTTAACTAATGATTCTCTAATCAATAATGACTTAACAATGAGCAACATTGAGACATGAAACAAAAGTTAAATTTAAAATTAATAAAATGAAAACCAAATAATAAAATTAATAAATGAAAATAATGATTACAATGTGGCTATATAGATTGTCTCACTCACAGGTGACTTAGTTAGGGATACAATTTACTTTTACATTTTTGGTTCATGTGCAAGTGATGATCTAGGATATAATCATTTTCAATTTACTGTGTTACATGTAGCTTTATTTCACACACACACACACACACACACACACAATATATATATATATATATATATATATATATATATATATATATATATATATATATATATATATATAAACTGTAAGATTAAAATTCAATTCTTAAGTTTAACATTTTTCTATAGTCTCTCAACCACCATCTTCTCCTATGCAAATTTAAACTTTTTGGTCTCGAATTGTGTGTTTAGTAATATTAAAATTGTATAAATATCTGTAAAATTCACCATAAATGCACAAATATTTCGATAACAAATTTAAAGCAAAAAATAAAAATTAGTGATATAATTTAACTTTTTCTTTTAGTTATATAATTTTATATAACTTTAACTACTTATTTTAAATTATAGATGTTCATTAGTTTATTGCTTTCTTAAAATCATATTTTAAGTAATAATTTTGGAAATTAGATTGTAATTCAAAAGAAAAGTAAAAAATACTTAATATATTTCCTTTTGTACTTGACATTTTGCAAGTAATAGTTGGTAAAAGATAATAAATTAATTAATCAATAAATTCCTTAAAAGTTTTAATTATGAAAAACTTAAAAAGTAAAATAAACCTAATCAATAGGAATGCAGCTTTCTCAATTAATTAAACTTATAAAAATACATTGATTCTCCTCAGGGCAAATGAATGAAGCTAAAAATAAAATAGAATCATAATTTAAATGACAAGATAAAGAAAGATGACATTTTGGATTTCTAAGCACTTTTTAGTTAGATTTTGGCTGTGCTCTTTCTTGGTTGATAGAATCCAAATCTTAAAATTAATTTGTCCACTATAAGATGAGGGAGTAGGTAGCTCCCAGACTATTTTACCTCTGGAGATGGTTTATCATATTCCTGAACCTCTACATGTGTCTTTCACAAAATAAACCAAGAGGATCTGCTGCCCAAACAATTGGAAAACTGCTGCTGCTATTGAAATGAATCAATAACCTGAGTGCTAGAAAGCACTTCTACTTTTTGAACTCATGTACAATCTGCTACTGACCATGAAATCTGAAAGCTTCTTATAAAACCGGTATCTGTATCGAAGGCCATCTATAATACTCTATATATTAGTCAAGCTATAGCTCACTCTATATATAAATTGTACAATCATTAATTTCATTATTAATCTATTATGTAAATATCTTTAATAATCTAGCTTACCTAACTATGTCTATTTCTTAGGTATGTATTTATAATTTTACATTTTTTTATTATCTACTGATAGCATGTGTATAAGATTTCCGATCGGACCTTGCCAAATTTTAAATATAAATTGTAATCTAAATGGTTGCCATCTTGTACAGTGACCTACTAATATTTCTTTATATATACTTATGTTGACTGGTCTGCTCGGAAATCTTCATAATTCTCTAAATACAATAAATGATTTCCTGAAATAGTGGGGGTGTGTCCTACAAATCATATAATTAATATTTACTTCTGTAAATTATTTTGTTATTTTCATAAAATTGACACACTATCAGTGCTTCAGTAATTTTAAATGCAGGGGTCTACTAAGTAGAAAGTGGCAGACATATTAGTTCTTAATACTCTACCAACTTACGTATTTCTTTTTACACTTGTTTTAATTTTAAATAACAAATCCATTAAGTGCATTTCTTTGAGAGCCAAATAATATTTATTAAATGTTGGTGATGTAGGACCAAGTCATAAATTTACATTAAATCTTAAGAAGATATCATGTGAATTAAACACGTTACTGTTTGGAGATGAGATAATCCATTATGAGGCTTGGATATCATGGATCTTGTAGGATTTACTAAATTCCAGTCATCCTACACAAGTGACAGAATGAATTGGCCCATAGAGCTTGATGCCCATCACACATTCAGGGAGTAAGTATGGCATGAACCCTTTGCACCTGATTATGCTTATGTGACCTCTTAACTTTGGGACTATGTGAAATACCAGCCCATTGTTTTACATTCATCCATTGGCTTCACAGTTTTAATGTACTGCCACACTTGCATCACAGTTCTATTTGTATTGCATGTTTCTTATTATTAATTTTATTATTCAATGTATGTCACCATTTCTGTATTAATGACTAAATTCATTCTCTAATAAATGTCTGTCCATAATCATTTATAAATATCTTTTTTAATTAAATAAAATATATGTCCACAGCTGCTATTATCAATCCTAATTTAGAGTTGTGCATCACAAGAATATTATACCCCTGAAGGCATGGTCTTGAAATACTTGCTCAAGAATTCAGGTAGCTAGATTACATCAGCTAAATAATTGTACGTCTTTGAAAACATAACAGTATCGGAATAATAATACTGCTACTGAAAGTATAATATAATCACGTTTTTAATTAAATGATTTTAGTATTAAATATTCTAATTATATAATTTCAAACCATATGTCTGCCATCATATATTTATTTATTCAATATCCATCCCATATACTATATTGTCAATTATTTAAATTATAAATGTCTAATATTAATATTATATATAGATAAAGTGAAAATAAATTCTTGAGTCTCTCGGATCCCTCTGATCCCTGTGCCTAAAAAATGTTTACTAATGTATCATCAGATGTGTTTTTTCATAGACTCTATTGTGAAAGCAATGAACCATGTTCAAAGTCGGTACTACTGGTAGCTTCACTACTTACGATACTGCTTTTCAGTGTGGTGGTCGAACTCTGCACTCTGTTAATGAAGCATGCAAATCTGCCCGTTACATAGTATAATTTTTTTAGTATTTGGCGCCTACAATGTGAGGCTTCATATCAAAATCCCATATGCCCTGAGAAGACATGTAACATACATACATTTGTTTTAGCATTTGCTATTCATGTTGGTCATTAGCCAATTATTCTATATATATGATTTTTTTTGATAAAAATAATAAAAAAATCAAATTGAGTGAGATACTGAGTTTCAAATGGATGGATGAACAGTAGATGTAATAACAAGTTTAAAAAAAGCAGGGACACATGCGTAGTTTAAGAAGGAATAAAAAATACACGGATCCAGTGAAATTTTTTTTCATATATATATAATCAGTCACGAAGTGAAAAAAGCAAGTAGCAGTAAATGTTTTATTAATGGTATTATTATGTATGTTAGACAGCAGTAGCTTATATATGTTAAACAGCAGTAGTATAGAAAATATAGAGATAGTGCAATGTATAGTAGGTGAGAGCAATGAAACAGTAGGATATGACCAAGAAACTAAAGGGGGATAGTCTAATGCAAGTAGATACAAATAAAACAAAGAAACAATATTTAAGAAATTAAAATCATAAAGAAAGCTAACAGTGATATTGACAAAGAGGAGGCAGAGAATGATAGTCTAGAGCAACAAGTAAATTTATCTGAAGTTTTTCAGCCAACACCGGAGCAAATGGAAGCTCCACAGCAATACAGAGGATCAATGGATTTTAATCTAAAGCTCCTTAAAATTCTTAGGCAAAAGAAGGAAGAAATGAAAAGATTATTTGAGGAGAAAATGAGAAGGATAGAAGAAGAATCAAAAAGAGTCAGGAAGAAGAAAGGATAAGATTTAGGGAGTTTCAGTAATTTAAAAGGGACGTCTTGAGAGATTTAGAAATAATAAAAGAAAAGTTTGGAATATTACAAATCAGTAAAAAGGAAAAAGTTATTAAAGACATGGAGAGTGAAAGGAAGTTAGAAAGATCAGACAAACCTATGGTAATAGAAAAGAATACAGCTAGTATAATAAATGTAAATAAATGTGATGAGCAAAAAGATCTCATTCCAACAAATCAAAGCCCACAAGAACCATTGAATGGAGTCAGCAGTTAAAAAGAGATGAACATAAAATTGGATAAGGAAGTAGAAGGACCAAAGTTCATGGAAGGAGGCAGGGGAATGGAAGTTGGACACTAAAGCTACCTAACAAATATGACCTACGTAAAAACCTTTAGAGGAGAGATAGGGGAAAGCCATCAAACCTACCCAGAGAGTTTACAAAACTTTCAATTTCACAAAACAGAACCAGATGAGCAGATAGCTATCACCAGTTACCATTTGCAGGGCTCTGTCAAAAACTGGTGGAACATGGTGAAATGTAAACCCAAAATTATAGAAAAGTACAAAGATGCATTAATGGAGCATTATTGGAGTGACAAGTGTCAAAGTAGTATATACAATATGCTCTGTCAGGAAACATATACACAGTTTTTCCTCTGCCAAGCAAACTGATTCTCTTCTTTTACAACATTCACATTTTCATATTCACATATCATCAGGACTATCCAGTATAGCATGCTGCTAAATATCCAACAATTAATGGCAAGAAGTCATATAAAAGGTATAGGAGAAATGGTAGAATTTCTGGATTTTAGCATTTGGGACAAAGAATGACATGATAGAAGGCAAAAAATAGAAATCCCAGGCTGCAGTTATCAATGATGAGAGAAAAATGTGATCCACCTTACCCAGGTTTATACAAAATGTAGCCTCTTAGGATGATCAAATATATGTATAAAAATTGGAAACAAATTTGGTATAATGTAACAGAAATTAGCGAGATAGGATTTTAAATCATTAAAAATTTATTTATTATTTTGTTTGACTAATATTAGTATAAGTAAAATACTAACCAGACACAGCCAAATTTAGACCATTTTAATTAGAATAAAAATTTTAGATCCAGGTATATAAAAGTATTTGTTGCTTCCTTAATCTCTGCTTTATATATA
>JAQFVV010014250.1:0-43921 GCA_028023455.1 Epiperipatus broadwayi
CCAGAGACAGCACTTAAGAACATCTCTGTCAGGAACCCCCTCCCCAAACCCCTGACCATGGTTTCGTGCTTTGGCACTCCTCAGAGAGGTGTCAGGGTAGGTTCAGACACTAGATCTAAAAATACCAACCCAAAGCTAAGCACTTAGCTGTTGTCTATTGAGTGGAAAATCTGAAATTTTCAGACATGTACATGTCTTCAAACCCAGCTATCCAACTCAAATAGCCATATGGGTCTTGATAGATCTTCAAGCCATGCCACATAGTAGTAGTCATAGCAATATAAAATTGCATAAGACTTTTTGGCAGAGACTATAAATAGTCAAAATAAAAAAAGTCATAGATCAATTCATAGATCACATGACCCTATCTCTTAAGCTTGTAAGTTATAAACAGTGAGGATTGCCAATTCCTCTACAAGCTTTATGATAAATGCTTAGCCAGAGCCAGCACTTAAAATATCTCTGTCAGGAACCCCTCCCCAAACCCCTGACCATGGTTTCGTGCTTTGGCACTCCTCAGAGAGGTGTCAGGGTAGGTTCAGACACTAGATCTAAAAATACCAACCCAAAGCTAAGCACTTAGCTAAAAGTTATCTATTGAGTGGAAAATCTGAAATTTTCAGACATGTACATGTCTTCAAACCCAGCTATCCAACTCAAATAGCTATATGGGGCTGATAGATCTTCAGCCATGCCACATAGTAGTAGTCATAGCAATATAAAATTGCATAAGACTTTTTGGCAGAGACTATAAATAGTCAAAATAAAAGTCATAGATCAATTCATAGATCACATGACCCTATCTCTTAAGCTTGTAAGTTATAAACAGTGAGGATTGCCAATTCCTCTACAAGCTTTATGATAAATGCTTAGCCAGAGCCAGCACTTAAAATATCTCTGTCAGGAACCCTCCCCAAACCCCTGACCATGGTTTCGTGCTTTGGCACTCCTCAGAGAGGTGTCAGGGTAGGTTCAGACACTAGATCTAAAAATACCAACCCAAAGCTAAGCACTTAGCTAAAAGTTATCTATTGAGTGGAAAATCTGAAATTTTCAGACATGTACATGTCTTCAAACCCAGCTATCCAACTCAAATAGCTATATGGGGCTGATAGATCTTCAGCCATGCCACATAGTAGTAGTCATAGCAATATAAAATTGCATAAGACTTTTTTGGCAGAGACTATAAATAGTCAAAATAAAAGTCATAGATCAATTCATAGATCACATGACCCTATCTCTTAAGCTTGTAAGTTATAAACAGTGAGGATTGCCAATTCCTCTACAAGCTTTATGATAAATGCTTAGCCAGAGCCAGCACTTAAAATATCTCTGTCAGGAACCCCTCCCCAAACCCCTGACCATGGTTTCGTGCTTTGGCACTCCTCAGAGAGGTGTCAGGGTAGGTTCAGACACTAGATCTAAAAATACCAACCCAAAGCTAAGCACTTAGCTAAAAGTTATCTATTGAGTGGAAAATCTGAAATTTTCAGACATGTACATGTCTTCAAACCCAGCTATCCAACTCAAATAGCTATATGGGGCTGATAGATCTTCAGCCATGCCACATAGTAGTAGTCATAGCAATATAAAATTGCATAAGACTTTTTGGCAGAGACTATAAATAGTCAAAATAAAAGTCATAGATCAATTCATAGATCACATGACCCTATCTCTTAAGCTTGTAAGTTATAAACAGTGAGGATTGCCAATTCCTCTACAAGCTTTATGATAAATGCTTAGCCAGAGCCAGCACTTAAAATATCTCTGTCAGGAACCCCTCCCCAAACCCCTGACCATGGTTTCGTGCTTTGGCACTCCTCAGAGAGGTGTCAGGGTAGGTTCAGACACTAGATCTAAAAATACCAACCCAAAGCTAAGCACTTAGCTAAAAGTTATCTATTGAGTGGAAAATCTGAAATTTTCAGACATGTACATGTCTTCAAACCCAGCTATCCAACTCAAATAGCTATATGGGGCTGATAGATCTTCAGCCATGCCACATAGTAGTAGTCATAGCAATATAAAATTGCATAAGACTTTTTGGCAGAGACTATAAATAGTCAAAATAAAAGTCATAGATCAATTCATAGATCACATGACCCTATCTCTTAAGCTTGTAAGTTATAAACAGTGAGGATTGCCAATTCCTCTACAAGCTTTATGATAAATGCTTAGCCAGAGCCAGTACTTAAAATATCTCTGTCAGGAACCCCTCCCGAAATCCCTGACCATGGTTTCGTGCTTTGGCACTTCTCAGAGAGGTGTCAGGGTAGGTTCAGACATTAGATCAAGAAATACCAACCCAAAGCTAAGCACTTAGCTAAAAGTTATCTATTGAGTGGAAAATCTGAAATTTTCAGACATGTACATGTCTTCAAACCCAGCTATCAAACTCAAATAGCTATATGGGGCTGATAGATCTTCAGCCATGCCACATAGTAGTAGTCATAGCAATATAAAATTGCATAAGACTTTTTGGCAGAGACTATAAATAGTCAAAATAAAAGTCATAGATCAATTCATAGATCACATGACCCTATCTCTTAAGCTTGTAAGTTATAAACAGTGAGGATTGCCAATTCCTCTACAAGCTTTATGATAAATGCTTAGCCAGAGCCAGCACTTAAAATATCTCTGTCAGGAACCCCTCCCCAAACCCCTGACCATGGTTTCGTGCTTTGGCACTCCTCAGAGAGGTGTCAGGGTAGGTTCAGACACTAGATCTAAAAATACCAACCCAAAGCTAAGCACTTAGCTTTGAGTTATCTATTGAGTGGAAAATCTGAAATTTTCAGACATGTACATGTCTTCAAACCCAGCTATCCAACTCAAATAGCTATATGGGGCTGATAGATCTTCAGCCATGCCACATAGTAGTAGTCATAGCAATATAAAATTGCATAAGACTTTTTGGCAGAGACTATAAATAGTCAAAATAAAAGTCATAGATCAATTCATAGATCACATGACCCTATCTCTTAAGCTTGTAAGTTATAAACAGTGAGGATTGCCAATTCCTCTACAAGCTTTATGATAAATGCTTAGCCAGAGCCAGCACTTAAAATATCTCTGTCAGGAACCCCTCCCCAAACCCCTGACCATGGTTTCGTGCTTTGGCACTCCTCAGAGAGGTGTCAGGGTAGGTTCAGACACTAGATCTAAAAATACCAACCCAAAGCTAAGCACTTAGCTAAAAGTTATCTATTGAGTGGAAAATCTGAAATTTTCAGACATGTACATGTCTTCAAACCCAGCTATCCAACTCAAATAGCTATATGGGGCTGATAGATCTTCAGCCATGCCACATAGTAGTAGTCATAGCAATATAAAATTGCATAAGACTTTTTGGCAGAGACTATAAATAGTCAAAATAAAAGTCATAGATCAATTCATAGATCACATGACCCTATCTCTTAAGCTTGTAAGTTATAAACAGTGAGGATTGCCAATTCCTCTACAAGCTTTATGATAAATGCTTAGCCAGAGCCAGCACTTAAAATATCTCTGTCAGGAACCCCTCCCCAAACCCCTGACCATGGTTTCGTGCTTTGGCACTCCTCAGAGAGGTGTCAGGGTAGGTTCAGACACTAGATCTAAAAATACCAACCCAAAGCTAAGCACTTAGCTAAAAGTTATCTATTGAGTGGAAAATCTGAAATTTTCAGACATGTACATGTCTTCAAACCCAGCTATCCAACTCAAATAGCTATATGGGGCTGATAGATCTTCAGCCATGCCACATAGTAGTAGTCATAGCAATATAAAATTGCATAAGACTTTTTGGCAGAGACTATAAATAGTCAAAATAAAAGTCATAGATCAATTCATAGATCACATGACCCTATCTCTTAAGCTTGTAAGTTATAAACAGTGAGGATTGCCAATTCCTCTACAAGCTTTATGATAAATGCTTAGCCAGAGCCAGCACTTAAAATATCTCTGTCAGGAACCCCTCCCCAAACCCCCTGACCATGGTTTCGTGCTTTGGCACTCCTCAGAGAGGTGTCAGGGTAGGTTCAGACACTAGATCTAAAAATACCAACCCAAAGCTAAGCACTTAGCTAAAAGTTATCTATTGAGTGGAAAATCTGAAATTTTCAGACATGTACATGTCTTCAAACCCAGCTATCCAACTCAAATAGCTATATGGGGCTGATAGATCTTCAGCCATGCCACATAGTAGTAGTCATAGCAATATAAAATTGCATAAGACTTTTTGGCAGAGACTATAAATAGTCAAAATAAAAGTCATAGATCAATTCATAGATCACATGACCCTATCTCTTAAGCTTGTAAGTTATAAACAGTGAGGATTGCCAATTCCTCTACAAGCTTTATGATAAATGCTTAGCCAGAGCCAGCACTTAAAATATCTCTGTCAGGAACCCCTCCCCAAACCCCTGACCATGGTTTCGTGCTTTGGCACTCCTCAGAGAGGTGTCAGGGTAGGTTCAGACACTAGATCTAAAAATACCAACCCAAAGCTAAGCACTTAGCTAAAAGTTATCTATTGAGTGGAAAATCTGAAATTTTCAGACATGTACATGTCTTCAAACCCAGCTATCCAACTCAAATAGCTATATGGGGCTGATAGATCTTCAGCCATGCCACATAGTAGTAGTCATAGCAATATAAAATTGCATAAGACTTTTTGGCAGAGACTATAAATAGTCAAAATAAAAGTCATAGATCAATTCATAGATCACATGACCCTATCTCTTAAGCTTGTAAGTTATAAACAGTGAGGATTGCCAATTCCTCTACAAGCTTTATGATAAATGCTTAGCCAGAGCCAGCACTTAAAATATCTCTGTCAGGAACCCCTCCCCAAACCCCTGACCATGGTTTCGTGCTTTGGCACTCCTCAGAGAGGTGTCAGGGTAGGTTCAGACACTAGATCTAAAAATACCAACCCAAAGCTAAGCACTTAGCTAAAAGTTATCTATTGAGTGGAAAATCTGAAATTTTCAGACATGTACATGTCTTCAAACCCAGCTATCCAACTCAAATAGCTATATGGGGCTGATAGATCTTCAGCCATGCCACATAGTAGTAGTCATAGCAATATAAAATTGCATAAGACTTTTTGGCAGAGACTATAAATAGTCAAAATAAAAGTCATAGATCAATTCATAGATCACATGACCCTATCTCTTAAGCTTGTAAGTTATAAACAGTGAGGATTGCCAATTCCTCTACAAGCTTTATGATAAATGCTTAGCCAGAGCCAGCACTTAAAATATCTCTGTCAGGAACCCCTCCCCAAACCCCTGACCATGGTTTCGTGCTTTGGCACTCCTCAGAGAGGTGTCAGGGTAGGTTCAGACACTAGATCTAAAAATACCAACCCAAAGCTAAGCACTTAGCTAAAAGTTATCTATTGAGTGGAAAATCTGAAATTTTCAGACATGTACATGTCTTCAAACCCAGCTATCCAACTCAAATAGCTATATGGGGCTGATAGATCTTCAGCCATGCCACATAGTAGTAGTCATAGCAATATAAAATTGCATAAGACTTTTTGGCAGAGACTATAAATAGTCAAAATAAAAGTCATAGATCAATTCATAGATCACATGACCCTATCTCTTAAGCTTGTAAGTTATAAACAGTGAGGATTGCCAATTCCTCTACAAGCTTTATGATAAATGCTTAGCCAGAGCCAGCACTTAAAATATCTCTGTCAGGAACCCCTCCCCAAACCCCTGACCATGGTTTCGTGCTTTGGCACTCCTCAGAGAGGTGTCAGGGTAGGTTCAGACACTAGATCTAAAAATACCAACCCAAAGCTAAGCACTTAGCTAAAAGTTATCTATTGAGTGGAAAATCTGAAATTTTCAGACATGTACATGTCTTCAAACCCAGCTATCCAACTCAAATAGCTATATGGGGCTGATAGATCTTCAGCCATGCCACATAGTAGTAGTCATAGCAATATAAAATTGCATAAGACTTTTTGGCAGAGACTATAAATAGTCAAAATAAAAGTCATAGATCAATTCATAGATCACATGACCCTATCTCTTAAGCTTGTAAGTTATAAACAGTGAGGATTGCCAATTCCTCTACAAGCTTTATGATAAATGCTTAGCCAGAGCCAGCACTTAAAATATCTCTGTCAGGAACCCCTCCCCAAACCCCTGACCATGGTTTCGTGCTTTGGCACTCCTCAGAGAGGTGTCAGGGTAGGTTCAGACACTAGATCTAAAAATACCAACCCAAAGCTAAGCACTTAGCTAAAAGTTATCTATTGAGTGGAAAATCTGAAATTTTCAGACATGTACATGTCTTCAAACCCAGCTATCCAACTCAAATAGCTATATGGGGCTGATAGATCTTCAGCCATGCCACATAGTAGTAGTCATAGCAATATAAAATTGCATAAGACTTTTTGGCAGAGACTATAAATAGTCAAAATAAAAGTCATAGATCAATTCATAGATCACATGACCCTATCTCTTAAGCTTGTAAGTTATAAACAGTGAGGATTGCCAATTCCTCTACAAGCTTTATGATAAATGCTTAGCCAGAGCCAGCACTTAAAATATCTCTGTCAGGAACCCCTCCCCAAACCCCTGACCATGGTTTCGTGCTTTGGCACTCCTCAGAGAGGTGTCAGGGTAGGTTCAGACACTAGATCTAAAAATACCAACCCAAAGCTAAGCACTTAGCTAAAAGTTATCTATTGAGTGGAAAATCTGAAATTTTCAGACATGTACATGTCTTCAAACCCAGCTATCCAACTCAAATAGCTATATGGGGCTGATAGATCTTCAGCCATGCCACATAGTAGTAGTCATAGCAATATAAAATTGCATAAGACTTTTTGGCAGAGACTATAAATAGTCAAAATAAAAGTCATAGATCAATTCATAGATCACATGACCCTATCTCTTAAGCTTGTAAGTTATAAACAGTGAGGATTGCCAATTCCTCTACAAGCTTTATGATAAATGCTTAGCCAGAGCCAGCACTTAAAATATCTCTGTCAGGAACCCCTCCCCAAACCCCTGACCATGGTTTCGTGCTTTGGCACTTCTCAGAGAGGTGTCAGGGTAGGTTCAGACACTAGATCTAAAAATACCAACCCAAAGCTAAGCACTTAGCTAAAAGTTATCTATTGAGTGGAAAATCTGAAATTTTCAGACATGTACATGTCTTCAAACCCAGCTATCCAACTCAAATAGCTATATGGGGCTGATAGATCTTCAGCCATGCCACATAGTAGTAGTCATAGCAATATAAAATTGCATAAGACTTTTTGGCAGAGACTATAAATAGTCAAAATAAAAGTCATAGATCAATTCATAGATCACATGACCCTATCTCTTAAGCTTGTAAGTTATAAACAGTGAGGATTGCCAATTCCTCTACAAGCTTTATGATAAATGCTTAGCCAGAGCCAGCACTTAAAATATCTCTGTCAGGAACCCCTCCCCAAACCCCTGACCATGGTTTCGTGCTTTGGCACTCCTCAGAGAGGTGTCAGGGTAGGTTCAGACACTAGATCTAAAAATACCAACCCAAAGCTAAGCACTTAGCTAAAAGTTATCTATTGAGTGGAAAATCTGAAATTTTCAGACATGTACATGTCTTCAAACCCAGCTATCCAACTCAAATAGCTATATGGGGCTGATAGATCTTCAGCCATGCCACATAGTAGTAGTCATAGCAATATAAAATTGCATAAGACTTTTTGGCAGAGACTATAAATAGTCAAAATAAAAGTCATAGATCAATTCATAGATCACATGACCCTATCTCTTAAGCTTGTAAGTTATAAACAGTGAGGATTGCCAATTCCTCTACAAGCTTTATGATAAATGCTTAGCCAGAGCCAGCACTTAAAATATCTCTGTCAGGAACCCCTCCCCAAACCCCTGACCATGGTTTCGTGCTTTGGCACTCCTCAGAGAGGTGTCAGGGTAGGTTCAGACACTAGATCTAAAAATACCAACCCAAAGCTAAGCACTTAGCTAAAAGTTATCTATTGAGTGGAAAATCTGAAATTTTCAGACATGTACATGTCTTCAAACCCAGCTATCCAACTCAAATAGCTATATGGGGCTGATAGATCTTCAGCCATGCCACATAGTAGTAGTCATAGCAATATAAAATTGCATAAGACTTTTTGGCAGAGACTATAAATAGTCAAAATAAAAGTCATAGATCAATTCATAGATCACATGACCCTATCTCTTAAGCTTGTAAGTTATAAACAGTGAGGATTGCCAATTCCTCTACAAGCTTTATGATAAATGCTTAGCCAGAGCCAGCACTTAAAATATCTCTGTCAGGAACCCCTCCCCAAACCCCTGACCATGGTTTCGTGCTTTGGCACTCCTCAGAGAGGTGTCAGGGTAGGTTCAGACACTAGATCTAAAAATACCAACCCAAAGCTAAGCACTTAGCTAAAAGTTATCTATTGAGTGGAAAATCTGAAATTTTCAGACATGTACATGTCTTCAAACCCAGCTATCCAACTCAAATAGCTATATGGGGCTGATAGATCTTCAGCCATGCCACATAGTAGTAGTCATAGCAATATAAAATTGCATAAGACTTTTTGGCAGAGACTATAAATAGTCAAAATAAAAGTCATAGATCAATTCATAGATCACATGACCCTATCTCTTAAGCTTGTAAGTTATAAACAGTGAGGATTGCCAATTCCTCTACAAGCTTTATGATAAATGCTTAGCCAGAGCCAGCACTTAAAATATCTCTGTCAGGAACCCCTCCCCAAACCCCTGACCATGGTTTCGTGCTTTGGCACTCCTCAGAGAGGTGTCAGGGTAGGTTCAGACACTAGATCTAAAAATACCAACCCAAAGCTAAGCACTTAGCTAAAAGTTATCTATTGAGTGGAAAATCTGAAATTTTCAGACATGTACATGTCTTCAAACCCAGCTATCCAACTCAAATAGCTATATGGGGCTGATAGATCTTCAGCCATGCCACATAGTAGTAGTCATAGCAATATAAAATTGCATAAGACTTTTTGGCAGAGACTATAAATAGTCAAAATAAAAGTCATAGATCAATTCATAGATCACATGACCCTATCTCTTAAGCTTGTAAGTTATAAACAGTGAGGATTGCCAATTCCTCTACAAGCTTTATGATAAATGCTTAGCCAGAGCCAGCACTTAAAATATCTCTGTCAGGAACCCCTCCCCAAACCCCTGACCATGGTTTCGTGCTTTGGCACTCCTCAGAGAGGTGTCAGGGTAGGTTCAGACACTAGATCTAAAAATACCAACCCAAAGCTAAGCACTTAGCTAAAAGTTATCTATTGAGTGGAAAATCTGAAATTTTCAGACATGTACATGTCTTCAAACCCAGCTATCCAACTCAAATAGCTATATGGGGCTGATAGATCTTCAGCCATGCCACATAGTAGTAGTCATAGCAATATAAAATTGCATAAGACTTTTTGGCAGAGACTATAAATAGTCAAAATAAAAGTCATAGATCAATTCATAGATCACATGACCCTATCTCTTAAGCTTGTAAGTTATAAACAGTGAGGATTGCCAATTCCTCTACAAGCTTTATGATAAATGCTTAGCCAGAGCCAGCACTTAAAATATCTCTGTCAGGAACCCCTCCCCAAACCCCTGACCATGGTTTCGTGCTTTGGCACTCCTCAGAGAGGTGTCAGGGTAGGTTCAGACACTAGATCTAAAAATACCAACCCAAAGCTAAGCACTTAGCTAAAAGTTATCTATTGAGTGGAAAATCTGAAATTTTCAGACATGTACATGTCTTCAAACCCAGCTATCCAACTCAAATAGCTATATGGGGCTGATAGATCTTCAGCCATGCCACATAGTAGTAGTCATAGCAATATAAAATTGCATAAGACTTTTTGGCAGAGACTATAAATAGTCAAAATAAAAGTCATAGATCAATTCATAGATCACATGACCCTATCTCTTAAGCTTGTAAGTTATAAACAGTGAGGATTGCCAATTCCTCTACAAGCTTTATGATAAATGCTTAGCCAGAGCCAGCACTTAAAATATCTCTGTCAGGAACCCCTCCCCAAACCCCTGACCATGGTTTCGTGCTTTGGCACTCCTCAGAGAGGTGTCAGGGTAGGTTCAGACACTAGATCTAAAAATACCAACCCAAAGCTAAGCACTTAGCTAAAAGTTATCTATTGAGTGGAAAATCTGAAATTTTCAGACATGTACATGTCTTCAAACCCAGCTATCCAACTCAAATAGCTATATGGGGCTGATAGATCTTCAGCCATGCCACATAGTAGTAGTCATAGCAATATAAAATTGCATAAGACTTTTTGGCAGAGACTATAAATAGTCAAAATAAAAGTCATAGATCAATTCATAGATCACATGACCCTATCTCTTAAGCTTGTAAGTTATAAACAGTGAGGATTGCCAATTCCTCTACAAGCTTTATGATAAATGCTTAGCCAGAGCCAGCACTTAAAATATCTCTGTCAGGAACCCCTCCCCAAACCCCTGACCATGGTTTCGTGCTTTGGCACTCCTCAGAGAGGTGTCAGGGTAGGTTCAGACACTAGATCTAAAAATACCAACCCAAAGCTAAGCACTTAGCTAAAAGTTATCTATTGAGTGGAAAATCTGAAATTTTCAGACATGTACATGTCTTCAAACCCAGCTATCCAACTCAAATAGCTATATGGGGCTGATAGATCTTCAGCCATGCCACATAGTAGTAGTCATAGCAATATAAAATTGCATAAGACTTTTTGGCAGAGACTATAAATAGTCAAAATAAAAGTCATAGATCAATTCATAGATCACATGACCCTATCTCTTAAGCTTGTAAGTTATAAACAGTGAGGATTGCCAATTCCTCTACAAGCTTTATGATAAATGCTTAGCCAGAGCCAGCACTTAAAATATCTCTGTCAGGAACCCCTCCCCAAACCCCTGACCATGGTTTCGTGCTTTGGCACTCCTCAGAGAGGTGTCAGGGTAGGTTCAGACACTAGATCTAAAAATACCAACCCAAAGCTAAGCACTTAGCTAAAAGTTATCTATTGAGTGGAAAATCTGAAATTTTCAGACATGTACATGTCTTCAAACCCAGCTATCCAACTCAAATAGCTATATGGGGCTGATAGATCTTCAGCCATGCCACATAGTAGTAGTCATAGCAATATAAAATTGCATAAGACTTTTTGGCAGAGACTATAAATAGTCAAAATAAAAGTCATAGATCAATTCATAGATCACATGACCCTATCTCTTAAGCTTGTAAGTTATAAACAGTGAGGATTGCCAATTCCTCTACAAGCTTTATGATAAATGCTTAGCCAGAGCCAGCACTTAAAATATCTCTGTCAGGAACCCCTCCCCAAACCCCTGACCATGGTTTCGTGCTTTGGCACTCCTCAGAGAGGTGTCAGGGTAGGTTCAGACACTAGATCTAAAAATACCAACCCAAAGCTAAGCACTTAGCTAAAAGTTATCTATTGAGTGGAAAATCTGAAATTTTCAGACATGTACATGTCTTCAAACCCAGCTATCCAACTCAAATAGCTATATGGGGCTGATAGATCTTCAGCCATGCCACATAGTAGTAGTCATAGCAATATAAAATTGCATAAGACTTTTTGGCAGAGACTATAAATAGTCAAAATAAAAGTCATAGATCAATTCATAGATCACATGACCCTATCTCTTAAGCTTGTAAGTTATAAACAGTGAGGATTGCCAATTCCTCTACAAGCTTTATGATAAATGCTTAGCCAGAGCCAGCACTTAAAATATCTCTGTCAGGAACCCCTCCCCAAACCCCTGACCATGGTTTCGTGCTTTGGCACTCCTCAGAGAGGTGTCAGGGTAGGTTCAGACACTAGATCTAAAAATACCAACCCAAAGCTAAGCACTTAGCTAAAAGTTATCTATTGAGTGGAAAATCTGAAATTTTCAGACATGTACATGTCTTCAAACCCAGCTATCCAACTCAAATAGCTATATGGGGCTGATAGATCTTCAGCCATGCCACATAGTAGTAGTCATAGCAATATAAAATTGCATAAGACTTTTTGGCAGAGACTATAAATAGTCAAAATAAAAGTCATAGATCAATTCATAGATCACATGACCCTATCTCTTAAGCTTGTAAGTTATAAACAGTGAGGATTGCCAATTCCTCTACAAGCTTTATGATAAATGCTTAGCCAGAGCCAGCACTTAAAATATCTCTGTCAGGAACCCCTCCCCAAACCCCTGACCATGGTTTCGTGCTTTGGCACTCCTCAGAGAGGTGTCAGGGTAGGTTCAGACACTAGATCTAAAAATACCAACCCAAAGCTAAGCACTTAGCTAAAAGTTATCTATTGAGTGGAAAATCTGAAATTTTCAGACATGTACATGTCTTCAAACCCAGCTATCCAACTCAAATAGCTATATGGGGCTGATAGATCTTCAGCCATGCCACATAGTAGTAGTCATAGCAATATAAAATTGCATAAGACTTTTTGGCAGAGACTATAAATAGTCAAAATAAAAGTCATAGATCAATTCATAGATCACATGACCCTATCTCTTAAGCTTGTAAGTTATAAACAGTGAGGATTGCCAATTCCTCTACAAGCTTTATGATAAATGCTTAGCCAGAGCCAGCACTTAAAATATCTCTGTCAGGAACCCCTCCCCAAACCCCTGACCATGGTTTCGTGCTTTGGCACTCCTCAGAGAGGTGTCAGGGTAGGTTCAGACACTAGATCTAAAAATACCAACCCAAAGCTAAGCACTTAGCTAAAAGTTATCTATTGAGTGGAAAATCTGAAATTTTCAGACATGTACATGTCTTCAAACCCAGCTATCCAACTCAAATAGCTATATGGGGCTGATAGATCTTCAGCCATGCCACATAGTAGTAGTCATAGCAATATAAAATTGCATAAGACTTTTTGGCAGAGACTATAAATAGTCAAAATAAAAGTCATAGATCAATTCATAGATCACATGACCCTATCTCTTAAGCTTGTAAGTTATAAACAGTGAGGATTGCCAATTCCTCTACAAGCTTTATGATAAATGCTTAGCCAGAGCCAGCACTTAAAATATCTCTGTCAGGAACCCCTCCCCAAACCCCTGACCATGGTTTCGTGCTTTGGCACTCCTCAGAGAGGTGTCAGGGTAGGTTCAGACACTAGATCTAAAAATACCAACCCAAAGCTAAGCACTTAGCTAAAAGTTATCTATTGAGTGGAAAATCTGAAATTTTCAGACATGTACATGTCTTCAAACCCAGCTATCCAACTCAAATAGCTATATGGGGCTGATAGATCTTCAGCCATGCCACATAGTAGTAGTCATAGCAATATAAAATTGCATAAGACTTTTTGGCAGAGACTATAAATAGTCAAAATAAAAGTCATAGATCAATTCATAGATCACATGACCCTATCTCTTAAGCTTGTAAGTTATAAACAGTGAGGATTGCCAATTCCTCTACAAGCTTTATGATAAATGCTTAGCCAGAGCCAGCACTTAAAATATCTCTGTCAGGAACCCCTCCCCAAACCCCTGACCATGGTTTCGTGCTTTGGCACTCCTCAGAGAGGTGTCAGGGTAGGTTCAGACACTAGATCTAAAAATACCAACCCAAAGCTAAGCACTTAGCTAAAAGTTATCTATTGAGTGGAAAATCTGAAATTTTCAGACATGTACATGTCTTCAAACCCAGCTATCCAACTCAAATAGCTATATGGGGCTGATAGATCTTCAGCCATGCCACATAGTAGTAGTCATAGCAATATAAAATTGCATAAGACTTTTTGGCAGAGACTATAAATAGTCAAAATAAAAGTCATAGATCAATTCATAGATCACATGACCCTATCTCTTAAGCTTGTAAGTTATAAACAGTGAGGATTGCCAATTCCTCTACAAGCTTTATGATAAATGCTTAGCCAGAGCCAGCACTTAAAATATCTCTGTCAGGAACCCCTCCCCAAACCCCTGACCATGGTTTCGTGCTTTGGCACTCCTCAGAGAGGTGTCAGGGTAGGTTCAGACACTAGATCTAAAAATACCAACCCAAAGCTAAGCACTTAGCTAAAAGTTATCTATTGAGTGGAAAATCTGAAATTTTCAGACATGTACATGTCTTCAAACCCAGCTATCCAACTCAAATAGCTATATGGGGCTGATAGATCTTCAGCCATGCCACATAGTAGTAGTCATAGCAATATAAAATTGCATAAGACTTTTTGGCAGAGACTATAAATAGTCAAAATAAAAGTCATAGATCAATTCATAGATCACATGACCCTATCTCTTAAGCTTGTAAGTTATAAACAGTGAGGATTGCCAATTCCTCTACAAGCTTTATGATAAATGCTTAGCCAGAGCCAGCACTTAAAATATCTCTGTCAGGAACCCCTCCCCAAACCCCTGACCATGGTTTCGTGCTTTGGCACTCCTCAGAGAGGTGTCAGGGTAGGTTCAGACACTAGATCTAAAAATACCAACCCAAAGCTAAGCACTTAGCTAAAAGTTATCTATTGAGTGGAAAATCTGAAATTTTCAGACATGTACATGTCTTCAAACCCAGCTATCCAACTCAAATAGCTATATGGGGCTGATAGATCTTCAGCCATGCCACATAGTAGTAGTCATAGCAATATAAAATTGCATAAGACTTTTTGGCAGAGACTATAAATAGTCAAAATAAAAGTCATAGATCAATTCATAGATCACATGACCCTATCTCTTAAGCTTGTAAGTTATAAACAGTGAGGATTGCCAATTCCTCTACAAGCTTTATGATAAATGCTTAGCCAGAGCCAGCACTTAAAATATCTCTGTCAGGAACCCCTCCCCAAACCCCTGACCATGGTTTCGTGCTTTGGCACTCCTCAGAGAGGTGTCAGGGTAGGTTCAGACACTAGATCTAAAAATACCAACCCAAAGCTAAGCACTTAGCTAAAAGTTATCTATTGAGTGGAAAATCTGAAATTTTCAGACATGTACATGTCTTCAAACCCAGCTATCCAACTCAAATAGCTATATGGGGCTGATAGATCTTCAGCCATGCCACATAGTAGTAGTCATAGCAATATAAAATTGCATAAGACTTTTTGGCAGAGACTATAAATAGTCAAAATAAAAGTCATAGATCAATTCATAGATCACATGACCCTATCTCTTAAGCTTGTAAGTTATAAACAGTGAGGATTGCCAATTCCTCTACAAGCTTTATGATAAATGCTTAGCCAGAGCCAGCACTTAAAATATCTCTGTCAGGAACCCCTCCCCAAACCCCTGACCATGGTTTCGTGCTTTGGCACTCCTCAGAGAGGTGTCAGGGTAGGTTCAGACACTAGATCTAAAAATACCAACCCAAAGCTAAGCACTTAGCTAAAAGTTATCTATTGAGTGGAAAATCTGAAATTTTCAGACATGTACATGTCTTCAAACCCAGCTATCCAACTCAAATAGCTATATGGGGCTGATAGATCTTCAGCCATGCCACATAGTAGTAGTCATAGCAATATAAAATTGCATAAGACTTTTTGGCAGAGACTATAAATAGTCAAAATAAAAGTCATAGATCAATTCATAGATCACATGACCCTATCTCTTAAGCTTGTAAGTTATAAACAGTGAGGATTGCCAATTCCTCTACAAGCTTTATGATAAATGCTTAGCCAGAGCCAGCACTTAAAATATCTCTGTCAGGAACCCCTCCCCAAACCCCTGACCATGGTTTCGTGCTTTGGCACTCCTCAGAGAGGTGTCAGGGTAGGTTCAGACACTAGATCTAAAAATACCAACCCAAAGCTAAGCACTTAGCTAAAAGTTATCTATTGAGTGGAAAATCTGAAATTTTCAGACATGTACATGTCTTCAAACCCAGCTATCCAACTCAAATAGCTATATGGGGCTGATAGATCTTCAGCCATGCCACATAGTAGTAGTCATAGCAATATAAAATTGCATAAGACTTTTTGGCAGAGACTATAAATAGTCAAAATAAAAGTCATAGATCAATTCATAGATCACATGACCCTATCTCTTAAGCTTGTAAGTTATAAACAGTGAGGATTGCCAATTCCTCTACAAGCTTTATGATAAATGCTTAGCCAGAGCCAGCACTTAAAATATCTCTGTCAGGAACCCCTCCCCAAACCCCTGACCATGGTTTCGTGCTTTGGCACTCCTCAGAGAGGTGTCAGGGTAGGTTCAGACACTAGATCTAAAAATACCAACCCAAAGCTAAGCACTTAGCTAAAAGTTATCTATTGAGTGGAAAATCTGAAATTTTCAGACATGTACATGTCTTCAAACCCAGCTATCCAACTCAAATAGCTATATGGGGCTGATAGATCTTCAGCCATGCCACATAGTAGTAGTCATAGCAATATAAAATTGCATAAGACTTTTTGGCAGAGACTATAAATAGTCAAAATAAAAGTCATAGATCAATTCATAGATCACATGACCCTATCTCTTAAGCTTGTAAGTTATAAACAGTGAGGATTGCCAATTCCTCTACAAGCTTTATGATAAATGCTTAGCCAGAGCCAGCACTTAAAATATCTCTGTCAGGAACCCCTCCCCAAACCCCTGACCATGGTTTCGTGCTTTGGCACTCCTCAGAGAGGTGTCAGGGTAGGTTCAGACACTAGATCTAAAAATACCAACCCAAAGCTAAGCACTTAGCTAAAAGTTATCTATTGAGTGGAAAATCTGAAATTTTCAGACATGTACATGTCTTCAAACCCAGCTATCCAACTCAAATAGCTATATGGGGCTGATAGATCTTCAGCCATGCCACATAGTAGTAGTCATAGCAATATAAAATTGCATAAGACTTTTTGGCAGAGACTATAAATAGTCAAAATAAAAGTCATAGATCAATTCATAGATCACATGACCCTATCTCTTAAGCTTGTAAGTTATAAACAGTGAGGATTGCCAATTCCTCTACAAGCTTTATGATAAATGCTTAGCCAGAGCCAGCACTTAAAATATCTCTGTCAGGAACCCCTCCCCAAACCCCTGACCATGGTTTCGTGCTTTGGCACTCCTCAGAGAGGTGTCAGGGTAGGTTCAGACACTAGATCTAAAAATACCAACCCAAAGCTAAGCACTTAGCTAAAAGTTATCTATTGAGTGGAAAATCTGAAATTTTCAGACATGTACATGTCTTCAAACCCAGCTATCCAACTCAAATAGCTATATGGGGCTGATAGATCTTCAGCCATGCCACATAGTAGTAGTCATAGCAATATAAAATTGCATAAGACTTTTTGGCAGAGACTATAAATAGTCAAAATAAAAGTCATAGATCAATTCATAGATCACATGACCCTATCTCTTAAGCTTGTAAGTTATAAACAGTGAGGATTGCCAATTCCTCTACAAGCTTTATGATAAATGCTTAGCCAGAGACAGCACTTAAAATATCTCTGTCAGGAACCCCTCCCCAAACCCCTAACCATGGTTTCGTGCTTTGGCACTCCTCAGAGAGGTGTCAGGGTAGGTTCAGACACTAGATCTAAAAATACCAACCCAAAGCTAAGCACTTAGCTAAAAGTTATCTATTGAGTGGAAAATCTGAAATTTTCAGACATGTACATGTCTTCAAACCCAGCTATCCAACTCAAATAGCTATATGGGGCTGATAGATCTTCAGCCATGCCACATAGTAGTAGTCATAGCAATATAAAATTGCATAAGACTTTTTGGCAGAGACTATAAATAGTCAAAATAAAAGTCATAGATCAATTCATAGATCACATGACCCTATCTCTTAAGCTTGTAAGTTATAAACAGTGAGGATTGCCAATTCCTCTACAAGCTTTATGATAAATGCTTAGCCAGAGCCAGCACTTAAAATATCTCTGTCAGGAACCCCTCCCCAAACCCCTGACCATGGTTTCGTGCTTTGGCACTCCTCAGAGAGGTGTCAGGGTAGGTTCAGACACTAGATCTAAAAATACCAACCCAAAGCTAAGCACTTAGCTAAAAGTTATCTATTGAGTGGAAAATCTGAAATTTTCAGACATGTACATGTCTTCAAACCCAGCTATCCAACTCAAATAGCTATATGGGGCTGATAGATCTTCAGCCATGCCACATAGTAGTAGTCATAGCAATATAAAATTGCATAAGACTTTTTGGCAGAGACTATAAATAGTCAAAATAAAAGTCATAGATCAATTCATAGATCACATGACCCTATCTCTTAAGCTTGTAAGTTATAAACAGTGAGGATTGCCAATTCCTCTACAAGCTTTATGATAAATGCTTAGCCAGAGCCAGCACTTAAAATATCTCTGTCAGGAACCCCTCCCCAAACCCCTGACCATGGTTTCGTGCTTTGGCACTCCTCAGAGAGGTGTCAGGGTAGGTTCAGACACTAGATCTAAAAATACCAACCCAAAGCTAAGCACTTAGCTAAAAGTTATCTATTGAGTGGAAAATCTGAAATTTTCAGACATGTACATGTCTTCAAACCCAGCTATCCAACTCAAATAGCTATATGGGTCTGATAGATCTTCAGCCATGCCACATAGTAGTAGTCATAGCAATATAAAATTGCATAAGACTTTTTGGCAGAGACTATAAATAGTCAAAATAAAAGTCATAGATCAATTCATAGATCACATGACCCTATCTCTTAAGCTTGTAAGTTATAAACAGTGAGGATTGCCAATTCCTCTACAAGCTTTATGATAAATGCTTAGCCAGAGCCAGCACTTAAAATATCTCTGTCAGGAACCCCTCCCCAAACCCCTGACCATGGTTTCGTGCTTTGGCACTCCTCAGAGAGGTGTCAGGGTAGGTTCAGACACTAGATCTAAAAATACCAACCCAAAGCTAAGCACTTAGCTAAAAGTTATCTATTGAGTGGAAAATCTGAAATTTTCAGACATGTACATGTCTTCAAACCCAGCTATCCAACTCAAATAGCTATATGGGGCTGATAGATCTTCAGCCATGCCACATAGTAGTAGTCATAGCAATATAAAATTGCATAAGACTTTTTGGCAGAGACTATAAATAGTCAAAATAAAAGTCATAGATCAATTCATAGATCACATGACCCTATCTCTTAAGCTTGTAAGTTATAAACAGTGAGGATTGCCAATTCCTCTACAAGCTTTATGATAAATGCTTAGCCAGAGCCAGCACTTAAAATATCTCTGTCAGGAACCCCTCCCCAAACCCCTGACCATGGTTTCGTGCTTTGGCACTCCTCAGAGAGGTGTCAGGGTAGGTTCAGACACTAGATCTAAAAATACCAACCCAAAGCTAAGCACTTAGCTAAAAGTTATCTATTGAGTGGAAAATCTGAAATTTTCAGACATGTACATGTCTTCAAACCCAGCTATCCAACTCAAATAGCTATATGGGGCTGATAGATCTTCAGCCATGCCACATAGTAGTAGTCATAGCAATATAAAATTGCATAAGACTTTTTGGCAGAGACTATAAATAGTCAAAATAAAAGTCATAGATCAATTCATAGATCACATGACCCTATCTCTTAAGCTTGTAAGTTATAAACAGTGAGGATTGCCAATTCCTCTACAAGCTTTATGATAAATGCTTAGCCAGAGCCAGCACTTAAAATATCTCTGTCAGGAACCCCTCCCCAAACCCCTGACCATGGTTTCGTGCTTTGGCACTCCTCAGAGAGGTGTCAGGGTAGGTTCAGACACTAGATCTAAAAATACCAACCCAAAGCTAAGCACTTAGCTAAAAGTTATCTATTGAGTGGAAAATCTGAAATTTTCAGACATGTACATGTCTTCAAACCCAGCTATCCAACTCAAATAGCTATATGGGTCTGATAGATCTTCAGCCATGCCACATAGTAGTAGTCATAGCAATATAAAATTGCATAAGACTTTTTGGCAGAGACTATAAATAGTCAAAATAAAAGTCATAGATCAATTCATAGATCACATGACCCTATCTCTTAAGCTTGTAAGTTATAAACAGTGAGGATTGCCAATTCCTCTACAAGCTTTATGATAAATGCTTAGCCAGAGCCAGCACTTAAAATATCTCTGTCAGGAACCCCTCCCCAAACCCCTGACCATGGTTTCGTGCTTTGGCACTCCTCAGAGAGGTGTCAGGGTAGGTTCAGACACTAGATCTAAAAATACCAACCCAAAGCTAAGCACTTAGCTAAAAGTTATCTATTGAGTGGAAAATCTGAAATTTTCAGACATGTACATGTCTTCAAACCCAGCTATCCAACTCAAATAGCTATATGGGGCTGATAGATCTTCAGCCATGCCACATAGTAGTAGTCATAGCAATATAAAATTGCATAAGACTTTTTGGCAGAGACTATAAATAGTCAAAATAAAAGTCATAGATCAATTCATAGATCACATGACCCTATCTCTTAAGCTTGTAAGTTATAAACAGTGAGGATTGCCAATTCCTCTACAAGCTTTATGATAAATGCTTAGCCAGAGCCAGCACTTAAAATATCTCTGTCAGGAACCCCTCCCCAAACCCCTGACCATGGTTTCGTGCTTTGGCACTCCTCAGAGAGGTGTCAGGGTAGGTTCAGACACTAGATCTAAAAATACCAACCCAAAGCTAAGCACTTAGCTAAAAGTTATCTATTGAGTGGAAAATCTGAAATTTTCAGACATGTACATGTCTTCAAACCCAGCTATCCAACTCAAATAGCTATATGGGGCTGATAGATCTTCAGCCATGCCACATAGTAGTAGTCATAGCAATATAAAATTGCATAAGACTTTTTGGCAGAGACTATAAATAGTCAAAATAAAAGTCATAGATCAATTCATAGATCACATGACCCTATCTCTTAAGCTTGTAAGTTATAAACAGTGAGGATTGCCAATTCCTCTACAAGCTTTATGATAAATGCTTAGCCAGAGCCAGCACTTAAAATATCTCTGTCAGGAACCCCTCCCCAAACCCCTGACCATGGTTTCGTGCTTTGGCACTCCTCAGAGAGGTGTCAGGGTAGGTTCAGACACTAGATCTAAAAATACCAACCCAAAGCTAAGCACTTAGCTAAAAGTTATCTATTGAGTGGAAAATCTGAAATTTTCAGACATGTACATGTCTTCAAACCCAGCTATCCAACTCAAATAGCTATATGGGGCTGATAGATCTTCAGCCATGCCACATAGTAGTAGTCATAGCAATATAAAATTGCATAAGACTTTTTGGCAGAGACTATAAATAGTCAAAATAAAAGTCATAGATCAATTCATAGATCACATGACCCTATCTCTTAAGCTTGTAAGTTATAAACAGTGAGGATTGCCAATTCCTCTACAAGCTTTATGATAAATGCTTAGCCAGAGCCAGCACTTAAAATATCTCTGTCAGGAACCCCTCCCCAAACCCCTGACCATGGTTTCGTGCTTTGGCACTCCTCAGAGAGGTGTCAGGGTAGGTTCAGACACTAGATCTAAAAATACCAACCCAAAGCTAAGCACTTAGCTAAAAGTTATCTATTGAGTGGAAAATCTGAAATTTTCAGACATGTACATGTCTTCAAACCCAGCTATCCAACTCAAATAGCTATATGGGGCTGATAGATCTTCAGCCATGCCACATAGTAGTAGTCATAGCAATATAAAATTGCATAAGACTTTTTGGCAGAGACTATAAATAGTCAAAATAAAAGTCATAGATCAATTCATAGATCACATGACCCTATCTCTTAAGCTTGTAAGTTATAAACAGTGAGGATTGCCAATTCCTCTACAAGCTTTATGATAAATGCTTAGCCAGAGCCAGCACTTAAAATATCTCTGTCAGGAACCCCTCCCCAAACCCCTGACCATGGTTTCGTGCTTTGGCACTCCTCAGAGAGGTGTCAGGGTAGGTTCAGACACTAGATCTAAAAATACCAACCCAAAGCTAAGCACTTAGCTAAAAGTTATCTATTGAGTGGAAAATCTGAAATTTTCAGACATGTACATGTCTTCAAACCCAGCTATCCAACTCAAATAGCTATATGGGGCTGATAGATCTTCAGCCATGCCACATAGTAGTAGTCATAGCAATATAAAATTGCATAAGACTTTTTGGCAGAGACTATAAATAGTCAAAATAAAAGTCATAGATCAATTCATAGATCACATGACCCTATCTCTTAAGCTTGTAAGTTATAAACAGTGAGGATTGCCAATTCCTCTACAAGCTTTATGATAAATGCTTAGCCAGAGCCAGCACTTAAAATATCTCTGTCAGGAACCCCTCCCCAAACCCCTGACCATGGTTTCGTGCTTTGGCACTCCTCAGAGAGGTGTCAGGGTAGGTTCAGACACTAGATCTAAAAATACCAACCCAAAGCTAAGCACTTAGCTAAAAGTTATCTATTGAGTGGAAAATCTGAAATTTTCAGACATGTACATGTCTTCAAACCCAGCTATCCAACTCAAATAGCTATATGGGGCTGATAGATCTTCAGCCATGCCACATAGTAGTAGTCATAGCAATATAAAATTGCATAAGACTTTTTGGCAGAGACTATAAATAGTCAAAATAAAAGTCATAGATCAATTCATAGATCACATGACCCTATCTCTTAAGCTTGTAAGTTATAAACAGTGAGGATTGCCAATTCCTCTACAAGCTTTATGATAAATGCTTAGCCAGAGCCAGCACTTAAAATATCTCTGTCAGGAACCCCTCCCCAAACCCCTGACCATGGTTTCGTGCTTTGGCACTCCTCAGAGAGGTGTCAGGGTAGGTTCAGACACTAGATCTAAAAATACCAACCCAAAGCTAAGCACTTAGCTAAAAGTTATCTATTGAGTGGAAAATCTGAAATTTTCAGACATGTACATGTCTTCAAACCCAGCTATCCAACTCAAATAGCTATATGGGGCTGATAGATCTTCAGCCATGCCACATAGTAGTAGTCATAGCAATATAAAATTGCATAAGACTTTTTGGCAGAGACTATAAATAGTCAAAATAAAAGTCATAGATCAATTCATAGATCACATGACCCTATCTCTTAAGCTTGTAAGTTATAAACAGTGAGGATTGCCAATTCCTCTACAAGCTTTATGATAAATGCTTAGCCAGAGCCAGCACTTAAAATATCTCTGTCAGGAACCCCTCCCCAAACCCCTGACCATGGTTTCGTGCTTTGGCACTCCTCAGAGAGGTGTCAGGGTAGGTTCAGACACTAGATCTAAAAATACCAACCCAAAGCTAAGCACTTAGCTAAAAGTTATCTATTGAGTGGAAAATCTGAAATTTTCAGACATGTACATGTCTTCAAACCCAGCTATCCAACTCAAATAGCTATATGGGGCTGATAGATCTTCAGCCATGCCACATAGTAGTAGTCATAGCAATATAAAATTGCATAAGACTTTTTGGCAGAGACTATAAATAGTCAAAATAAAAGTCATAGATCAATTCATAGATCACATGACCCTATCTCTTAAGCTTGTAAGTTATAAACAGTGAGGATTGCCAATTCCTCTACAAGCTTTATGATAAATGCTTAGCCAGAGCCAGCACTTAAAATATCTCTGTCAGGAACCCCTCCCCAAACCCCTGACCATGGTTTCGTGCTTTGGCACTCCTCAGAGAGGTGTCAGGGTAGGTTCAGACACTAGATCTAAAAATACCAACCCAAAGCTAAGCACTTAGCTAAAAGTTATCTATTGAGTGGAAAATCTGAAATTTTCAGACATGTACATGTCTTCAAACCCAGCTATCCAACTCAAATAGCTATATGGGGCTGATAGATCTTCAGCCATGCCACATAGTAGTAGTCATAGCAATATAAAATTGCATAAGACTTTTTGGCAGAGACTATAAATAGTCAAAATAAAAGTCATAGATCAATTCATAGATCACATGACCCTATCTCTTAAGCTTGTAAGTTATAAACAGTGAGGATTGCCAATTCCTCTACAAGCTTTATGATAAATGCTTAGCCAGAGCCAGCACTTAAAATATCTCTGTCAGGAACCCCTCCCCAAACCCCTGACCATGGTTTCGTGCTTTGGCACTCCTCAGAGAGGTGTCAGGGTAGGTTCAGACACTAGATCTAAAAATACCAACCCAAAGCTAAGCACTTAGCTAAAAGTTATCTATTGAGTGGAAAATCTGAAATTTTC
Source organism: Epiperipatus broadwayi (assembly GCA_028023455.1). Taxonomy (NCBI): domain Eukaryota; kingdom Metazoa; phylum Onychophora; class Udeonychophora; order Euonychophora; family Peripatidae; genus Epiperipatus; species Epiperipatus broadwayi. The sequence continues at coordinate 24,113 of JAQFVV010014250.1, forward strand.
AGACATGTACATGTCTTCAAACCCAGCTATCCAACTCAAATAGCTATATGGGGCTGATAGATCTTCAGCCATGCCACATAGTAGTAGTCATAGCAATATAAAATTGCATAAGACTTTTTGGCAGAGACTATAAATAGTCAAAATAAAAGTCATAGATCAATTCATAGATCACATGACCCTATCTCTTAAGCTTGTAAGTTATAAACAGTGAGGATTGCCAATTCCTCTACAAGCTTTATGATAAATGCTTAGCCAGAGCCAGCACTTAAAATATCTCTGTCAGGAACCCCTCCCCAAACCCCTGACCATGGTTTCGTGCTTTGGCACTCCTCAGAGAGGTGTCAGGGTAGGTTCAGACACTAGATCTAAAAATACCAACCCAAAGCTAAGCACTTAGCTAAAAGTTATCTATTGAGTGGAAAATCTGAAATTTTCAGACATGTACATGTCTTCAAACCCAGCTATCCAACTCAAATAGCTATATGGGGCTGATAGATCTTCAGCCATGCCACATAGTAGTAGTCATAGCAATATAAAATTGCATAAGACTTTTTGGCAGAGACTATAAATAGTCAAAATAAAAGTCATAGATCAATTCATAGATCACATGACCCTATCTCTTAAGCTTGTAAGTTATAAACAGTGAGGATTGCCAATTCCTCTACAAGCTTTATGATAAATGCTTAGCCAGAGCCAGCACTTAAAATATCTCTGTCAGGAACCCCTCCCCAAACCCCTGACCATGGTTTCGTGCTTTGGCACTCCTCAGAGAGGTGTCAGGGTAGGTTCAGACACTAGATCTAAAAATACCAACCCAAAGCTAAGCACTTAGCTAAAAGTTATCTATTGAGTGGAAAATCTGAAATTTTCAGACATGTACATGTCTTCAAACCCAGCTATCCAACTCAAATAGCTATATGGGGCTGATAGATCTTCAGCCATGCCACATAGTAGTAGTCATAGCAATATAAAATTGCATAAGACTTTTTGGCAGAGACTATAAATAGTCAAAATAAAAGTCATAGATCAATTCATAGATCACATGACCCTATCTCTTAAGCTTGTAAGTTATAAACAGTGAGGATTGCCAATTCCTCTACAAGCTTTATGATAAATGCTTAGCCAGAGCCAGCACTTAAAATATCTCTGTCAGGAACCCCTCCCCAAACCCCTGACCATGGTTTCGTGCTTTGGCACTCCTCAGAGAGGTGTCAGGGTAGGTTCAGACACTAGATCTAAAAATACCAACCCAAAGCTAAGCACTTAGCTAAAAGTTATCTATTGAGTGGAAAATCTGAAATTTTCAGACATGTACATGTCTTCAAACCCAGCTATCCAACTCAAATAGCTATATGGGGCTGATAGATCTTCAGCCATGCCACATAGTAGTAGTCATAGCAATATAAAATTGCATAAGACTTTTTGGCAGAGACTATAAATAGTCAAAATAAAAGTCATAGATCAATTCATAGATCACATGACCCTATCTCTTAAGCTTGTAAGTTATAAACAGTGAGGATTGCCAATTCCTCTACAAGCTTTATGATAAATGCTTAGCCAGAGCCAGCACTTAAAATATCTCTGTCAGGAACCCCTCCCCAAACCCCTGACCATGGTTTCGTGCTTTGGCACTCCTCAGAGAGGTGTCAGGGTAGGTTCAGACACTAGATCTAAAAATACCAACCCAAAGCTAAGCACTTAGCTAAAAGTTATCTATTGAGTGGAAAATCTGAAATTTTCAGACATGTACATGTCTTCAAACCCAGCTATCCAACTCAAATAGCTATATGGGGCTGATAGATCTTCAGCCATGCCACATAGTAGTAGTCATAGCAATATAAAATTGCATAAGACTTTTTGGCAGAGACTATAAATAGTCAAAATAAAAGTCATAGATCAATTCATAGATCACATGACCCTATCTCTTAAGCTTGTAAGTTATAAACAGTGAGGATTGCCAATTCCTCTACAAGCTTTATGATAAATGCTTAGCCAGAGCCAGCACTTAAAATATCTCTGTCAGGAACCCCTCCCCAAACCCCTGACCATGGTTTCGTGCTTTGGCACTCCTCAGAGAGGTGTCAGGGTAGGTTCAGACACTAGATCTAAAAATACCAACCCAAAGCTAAGCACTTAGCTAAAAGTTATCTATTGAGTGGAAAATCTGAAATTTTCAGACATGTACATGTCTTCAAACCCAGCTATCCAACTCAAATAGCTATATGGGGCTGATAGATCTTCAGCCATGCCACATAGTAGTAGTCATAGCAATATAAAATTGCATAAGACTTTTTGGCAGAGACTATAAATAGTCAAAATAAAAGTCATAGATCAATTCATAGATCACATGACCCTATCTCTTAAGCTTGTAAGTTATAAACAGTGAGGATTGCCAATTCCTCTACAAGCTTTATGATAAATGCTTAGCCAGAGCCAGCACTTAAAATATCTCTGTCAGGAACCCCTCCCCAAACCCCTGACCATGGTTTCGTGCTTTGGCACTCCTCAGAGAGGTGTCAGGGTAGGTTCAGACACTAGATCTAAAAATACCAACCCAAAGCTAAGCACTTAGCTAAAAGTTATCTATTGAGTGGAAAATCTGAAATTTTCAGACATGTACATGTCTTCAAACCCAGCTATCCAACTCAAATAGCTATATGGGGCTGATAGATCTTCAGCCATGCCACATAGTAGTAGTCATAGCAATATAAAATTGCATAAGACTTTTTGGCAGAGACTATAAATAGTCAAAATAAAAGTCATAGATCAATTCATAGATCACATGACCCTATCTCTTAAGCTTGTAAGTTATAAACAGTGAGGATTGCCAATTCCTCTACAAGCTTTATGATAAATGCTTAGCCAGAGCCAGCACTTAAAATATCTCTGTCAGGAACCCCTCCCCAAACCCCTGACCATGGTTTCGTGCTTTGGCACTCCTCAGAGAGGTGTCAGGGTAGGTTCAGACACTAGATCTAAAAATACCAACCCAAAGCTAAGCACTTAGCTAAAAGTTATCTATTGAGTGGAAAATCTGAAATTTTCAGACATGTACATGTCTTCAAACCCAGCTATCCAACTCAAATAGCTATATGGGGCTGATAGATCTTCAGCCATGCCACATAGTAGTAGTCATAGCAATATAAAATTGCATAAGACTTTTTGGCAGAGACTATAAATAGTCAAAATAAAAGTCATAGATCAATTCATAGATCACATGACCCTATCTCTTAAGCTTGTAAGTTATAAACAGTGAGGATTGCCAATTCCTCTACAAGCTTTATGATAAATGCTTAGCCAGAGCCAGCACTTAAAATATCTCTGTCAGGAACCCCTCCCCAAACCCCTGACCATGGTTTCGTGCTTTGGCACTCCTCAGAGAGGTGTCAGGGTAGGTTCAGACACTAGATCTAAAAATACCAACCCAAAGCTAAGCACTTAGCTAAAAGTTATCTATTGAGTGGAAAATCTGAAATTTTCAGACATGTACATGTCTTCAAACCCAGCTATCCAACTCAAATAGCTATATGGGGCTGATAGATCTTCAGCCATGCCACATAGTAGTAGTCATAGCAATATAAAATTGCATAAGACTTTTTGGCAGAGACTATAAATAGTCAAAATAAAAGTCATAGATCAATTCATAGATCACATGACCCTATCTCTTAAGCTTGTAAGTTATAAACAGTGAGGATTGCCAATTCCTCTACAAGCTTTATGATAAATGCTTAGCCAGAGCCAGCACTTAAAATATCTCTGTCAGGAACCCCTCCCCAAACCCCTGACCATGGTTTCGTGCTTTGGCACTCCTCAGAGAGGTGTCAGGGTAGGTTCAGACACTAGATCTAAAAATACCAACCCAAAGCTAAGCACTTAGCTAAAAGTTATCTATTGAGTGGAAAATCTGAAATTTTCAGACATGTACATGTCTTCAAACCCAGCTATCCAACTCAAATAGCTATATGGGGCTGATAGATCTTCAGCCATGCCACATAGTAGTAGTCATAGCAATATAAAATTGCATAAGACTTTTTGGCAGAGACTATAAATAGTCAAAATAAAAGTCATAGATCAATTCATAGATCACATGACCCTATCTCTTAAGCTTGTAAGTTATAAACAGTGAGGATTGCCAATTCCTCTACAAGCTTTATGATAAATGCTTAGCCAGAGCCAGCACTTAAAATATCTCTGTCAGGAACCCCTCCCCAAACCCCTGACCATGGTTTCGTGCTTTGGCACTCCTCAGAGAGGTGTCAGGGTAGGTTCAGACACTAGATCTAAAAATACCAACCCAAAGCTAAGCACTTAGCTAAAAGTTATCTATTGAGTGGAAAATCTGAAATTTTCAGACATGTACATGTCTTCAAACCCAGCTATCCAACTCAAATAGCTATATGGGGCTGATAGATCTTCAGCCATGCCACATAGTAGTAGTCATAGCAATATAAAATTGCATAAGACTTTTTGGCAGAGACTATAAATAGTCAAAATAAAAGTCATAGATCAATTCATAGATCACATGACCCTATCTCTTAAGCTTGTAAGTTATAAACAGTGAGGATTGCCAATTCCTCTACAAGCTTTATGATAAATGCTTAGCCAGAGCCAGCACTTAAAATATCTCTGTCAGGAACCCCTCCCCAAACCCCTGACCATGGTTTCGTGCTTTGGCACTCCTCAGAGAGGTGTCAGGGTAGGTTCAGACACTAGATCTAAAAATACCAACCCAAAGCTAAGCACTTAGCTAAAAGTTATCTATTGAGTGGAAAATCTGAAATTTTCAGACATGTACATGTCTTCAAACCCAGCTATCCAACTCAAATAGCTATATGGGGCTGATAGATCTTCAGCCATGCCACATAGTAGTAGTCATAGCAATATAAAATTGCATAAGACTTTTTGGCAGAGACTATAAATAGTCAAAATAAAAGTCATAGATCAATTCATAGATCACATGACCCTATCTCTTAAGCTTGTAAGTTATAAACAGTGAGGATTGCCAATTCCTCTACAAGCTTTATGATAAATGCTTAGCCAGAGCCAGCACTTAAAATATCTCTGTCAGGAACCCCTCCCCAAACCCCTGACCATGGTTTCGTGCTTTGGCACTCCTCAGAGAGGTGTCAGGGTAGGTTCAGACACTAGATCTAAAAATACCAACCCAAAGCTAAGCACTTAGCTAAAAGTTATCTATTGAGTGGAAAATCTGAAATTTTCAGACATGTACATGTCTTCAAACCCAGCTATCCAACTCAAATAGCTATATGGGGCTGATAGATCTTCAGCCATGCCACATAGTAGTAGTCATAGCAATATAAAATTGCATAAGACTTTTTGGCAGAGACTATAAATAGTCAAAATAAAAGTCATAGATCAATTCATAGATCACATGACCCTATCTCTTAAGCTTGTAAGTTATAAACAGTGAGGATTGCCAATTCCTCTACAAGCTTTATGATAAATGCTTAGCCAGAGCCAGCACTTAAAATATCTCTGTCAGGAACCCCTCCCCAAACCCCTGACCATGGTTTCGTGCTTTGGCACTCCTCAGAGAGGTGTCAGGGTAGGTTCAGACACTAGATCTAAAAATACCAACCCAAAGCTAAGCACTTAGCTAAAAGTTATCTATTGAGTGGAAAATCTGAAATTTTCAGACATGTACATGTCTTCAAACCCAGCTATCCAACTCAAATAGCTATATGGGGCTGATAGATCTTCAGCCATGCCACATAGTAGTAGTCATAGCAATATAAAATTGCATAAGACTTTTTGGCAGAGACTATAAATAGTCAAAATAAAAGTCATAGATCAATTCATAGATCACATGACCCTATCTCTTAAGCTTGTAAGTTATAAACAGTGAGGATTGCCAATTCCTCTACAAGCTTTATGATAAATGCTTAGCCAGAGCCAGCACTTAAAATATCTCTGTCAGGAACCCCTCCCCAAACCCCTGACCATGGTTTCGTGCTTTGGCACTCCTCAGAGAGGTGTCAGGGTAGGTTCAGACACTAGATCTAAAAATACCAACCCAAAGCTAAGCACTTAGCTAAAAGTTATCTATTGAGTGGAAAATCTGAAATTTTCAGACATGTACATGTCTTCAAACCCAGCTATCCAACTCAAATAGCTATATGGGGCTGATAGATCTTCAGCCATGCCACATAGTAGTAGTCATAGCAATATAAAATTGCATAAGACTTTTTGGCAGAGACTATAAATAGTCAAAATAAAAGTCATAGATCAATTCATAGATCACATGACCCTATCTCTTAAGCTTGTAAGTTATAAACAGTGAGGATTGCCAATTCCTCTACAAGCTTTATGATAAATGCTTAGCCAGAGCCAGCACTTAAAATATCTCTGTCAGGAACCCCTCCCCAAACCCCTGACCATGGTTTCGTGCTTTGGCACTCCTCAGAGAGGTGTCAGGGTAGGTTCAGACACTAGATCTAAAAATACCAACCCAAAGCTAAGCACTTAGCTAAAAGTTATCTATTGAGTGGAAAATCTGAAATTTTCAGACATGTACATGTCTTCAAACCCAGCTATCCAACTCAAATAGCTATATGGGGCTGATAGATCTTCAGCCATGCCACATAGTAGTAGTCATAGCAATATAAAATTGCATAAGACTTTTTGGCAGAGACTATAAATAGTCAAAATAAAAGTCATAGATCAATTCATAGATCACATGACCCTATCTCTTAAGCTTGTAAGTTATAAACAGTGAGGATTGCCAATTCCTCTACAAGCTTTATGATAAATGCTTAGCCAGAGCCAGCACTTAAAATATCTCTGTCAGGAACCCCTCCCCAAACCCCTGACCATGGTTTCGTGCTTTGGCACTCCTCAGAGAGGTGTCAGGGTAGGTTCAGACACTAGATCTAAAAATACCAACCCAAAGCTAAGCACTTAGCTAAAAGTTATCTATTGAGTGGAAAATCTGAAATTTTCAGACATGTACATGTCTTCAAACCCAGCTATCCAACTCAAATAGCTATATGGGGCTGATAGATCTTCAGCCATGCCACATAGTAGTAGTCATAGCAATATAAAATTGCATAAGACTTTTTGGCAGAGACTATAAATAGTCAAAATAAAAGTCATAGATCAATTCATAGATCACATGACCCTATCTCTTAAGCTTGTAAGTTATAAACAGTGAGGATTGCCAATTCCTCTACAAGCTTTATGATAAATGCTTAGCCAGAGCCAGCACTTAAAATATCTCTGTCAGGAACCCCTCCCCAAACCCCTGACCATGGTTTCGTGCTTTGGCACTCCTCAGAGAGGTGTCAGGGTAGGTTCAGACACTAGATCTAAAAATACCAACCCAAAGCTAAGCACTTAGCTAAAAGTTATCTATTGAGTGGAAAATCTGAAATTTTCAGACATGTACATGTCTTCAAACCCAGCTATCCAACTCAAATAGCTATATGGGGCTGATAGATCTTCAGCCATGCCACATAGTAGTAGTCATAGCAATATAAAATTGCATAAGACTTTTTGGCAGAGACTATAAATAGTCAAAATAAAAGTCATAGATCAATTCATAGATCACATGACCCTATCTCTTAAGCTTGTAAGTTATAAACAGTGAGGATTGCCAATTCCTCTACAAGCTTTATGATAAATGCTTAGCCAGAGCCAGCACTTAAAATATCTCTGTCAGGAACCCCTCCCCAAACCCCTGACCATGGTTTCGTGCTTTGGCACTCCTCAGAGAGGTGTCAGGGTAGGTTCAGACACTAGATCTAAAAATACCAACCCAAAGCTAAGCACTTAGCTAAAAGTTATCTATTGAGTGGAAAATCTGAAATTTTCAGACATGTACATGTCTTCAAACCCAGCTATCCAACTCAAATAGCTATATGGGGCTGATAGATCTTCAGCCATGCCACATAGTAGTAGTCATAGCAATATAAAATTGCATAAGACTTTTTGGCAGAGACTATAAATAGTCAAAATAAAAGTCATAGATCAATTCATAGATCACATGACCCTATCTCTTAAGCTTGTAAGTTATAAACAGTGAGGATTGCCAATTCCTCTACAAGCTTTATGATAAATGCTTAGCCAGAGCCAGCACTTAAAATATCTCTGTCAGGAACCCCTCCCCAAACCCCTGACCATGGTTTCGTGCTTTGGCACTCCTCAGAGAGGTGTCAGGGTAGGTTCAGACACTAGATCTAAAAATACCAACCCAAAGCTAAGCACTTAGCTAAAAGTTATCTATTGAGTGGAAAATCTGAAATTTTCAGACATGTACATGTCTTCAAACCCAGCTATCCAACTCAAATAGCTATATGGGGCTGATAGATCTTCAGCCATGCCACATAGTAGTAGTCATAGCAATATAAAATTGCATAAGACTTTTTGGCAGAGACTATAAATAGTCAAAATAAAAGTCATAGATCAATTCATAGATCACATGACCCTATCTCTTAAGCTTGTAAGTTATAAACAGTGAGGATTGCCAATTCCTCTACAAGCTTTATGATAAATGCTTAGCCAGAGCCAGCACTTAAAATATCTCTGTCAGGAACCCCTCCCCAAACCCCTGACCATGGTTTCGTGCTTTGGCACTCCTCAGAGAGGTGTCAGGGTAGGTTCAGACACTAGATCTAAAAATACCAACCCAAAGCTAAGCACTTAGCTAAAAGTTATCTATTGAGTGGAAAATCTGAAATTTTCAGACATGTACATGTCTTCAAACCCAGCTATCCAACTCAAATAGCTATATGGGGCTGATAGATCTTCAGCCATGCCACATAGTAGTAGTCATAGCAATATAAAATTGCATAAGACTTTTTGGCAGAGACTATAAATAGTCAAAATAAAAGTCATAGATCAATTCATAGATCACATGACCCTATCTCTTAAGCTTGTAAGTTATAAACAGTGAGGATTGCCAATTCCTCTACAAGCTTTATGATAAATGCTTAGCCAGAGCCAGCACTTAAAATATCTCTGTCAGGAACCCCTCCCCAAACCCCTGACCATGGTTTCGTGCTTTGGCACTCCTCAGAGAGGTGTCAGGGTAGGTTCAGACACTAGATCTAAAAATACCAACCCAAAGCTAAGCACTTAGCTAAAAGTTATCTATTGAGTGGAAAATCTGAAATTTTCAGACATGTACATGTCTTCAAACCCAGCTATCCAACTCAAATAGCTATATGGGGCTGATAGATCTTCAGCCATGCCACATAGTAGTAGTCATAGCAATATAAAATTGCATAAGACTTTTTGGCAGAGACTATAAATAGTCAAAATAAAAGTCATAGATCAATTCATAGATCACATGACCCTATCTCTTAAGCTTGTAAGTTATAAACAGTGAGGATTGCCAATTCCTCTACAAGCTTTATGATAAATGCTTAGCCAGAGCCAGCACTTAAAATATCTCTGTCAGGAACCCCTCCCCAAACCCCTGACCATGGTTTCGTGCTTTGGCACTCCTCAGAGAGGTGTCAGGGTAGGTTCAGACACTAGATCTAAAAATACCAACCCAAAGCTAAGCACTTAGCTAAAAGTTATCTATTGAGTGGAAAATCTGAAATTTTCAGACATGTACATGTCTTCAAACCCAGCTATCCAACTCAAATAGCTATATGGGGCTGATAGATCTTCAGCCATGCCACATAGTAGTAGTCATAGCAATATAAAATTGCATAAGACTTTTTGGCAGAGACTATAAATAGTCAAAATAAAAGTCATAGATCAATTCATAGATCACATGACCCTATCTCTTAAGCTTGTAAGTTATAAACAGTGAGGATTGCCAATTCCTCTACAAGCTTTATGATAAATGCTTAGCCAGAGCCAGCACTTAAAATATCTCTGTCAGGAACCCCTCCCCAAACCCCTGACCATGGTTTCGTGCTTTGGCACTCCTCAGAGAGGTGTCAGGGTAGGTTCAGACACTAGATCTAAAAATACCAACCCAAAGCTAAGCACTTAGCTAAAAGTTATCTATTGAGTGGAAAATCTGAAATTTTCAGACATGTACATGTCTTCAAACCCAGCTATCCAACTCAAATAGCTATATGGGGCTGATAGATCTTCAGCCATGCCACATAGTAGTAGTCATAGCAATATAAAATTGCATAAGACTTTTTGGCAGAGACTATAAATAGTCAAAATAAAAGTCATAGATCAATTCATAGATCACATGACCCTATCTCTTAAGCTTGTAAGTTATAAACAGTGAGGATTGCCAATTCCTCTACAAGCTTTATGATAAATGCTTAGCCAGAGCCAGCACTTAAAATATCTCTGTCAGGAACCCCTCCCCAAACCCCTGACCATGGTTTCGTGCTTTGGCACTCCTCAGAGAGGTGTCAGGGTAGGTTCAGACACTAGATCTAAAAATACCAACCCAAAGCTAAGCACTTAGCTAAAAGTTATCTATTGAGTGGAAAATCTGAAATTTTCAGACATGTACATGTCTTCAAACCCAGCTATCCAACTCAAATAGCTATATGGGGCTGATAGATCTTCAGCCATGCCACATAGTAGTAGTCATAGCAATATAAAATTGCATAAGACTTTTTGGCAGAGACTATAAATAGTCAAAATAAAAGTCATAGATCAATTCATAGATCACATGACCCTATCTCTTAAGCTTGTAAGTTATAAACAGTGAGGATTGCCAATTCCTCTACAAGCTTTATGATAAATGCTTAGCCAGAGCCAGCACTTAAAATATCTCTGTCAGGAACCCCTCCCCAAACCCCTGACCATGGTTTCGTGCTTTGGCACTCCTCAGAGAGGTGTCAGGGTAGGTTCAGACACTAGATCTAAAAATACCAACCCAAAGCTAAGCACTTAGCTAAAAGTTATCTATTGAGTGGAAAATCTGAAATTTTCAGACATGTACATGTCTTCAAACCCAGCTATCCAACTCAAATAGCTATATGGGGCTGATAGATCTTCAGCCATGCCACATAGTAGTAGTCATAGCAATATAAAATTGCATAAGACTTTTTGGCAGAGACTATAAATAGTCAAAATAAAAGTCATAGATCAATTCATAGATCACATGACCCTATCTCTTAAGCTTGTAAGTTATAAACAGTGAGGATTGCCAATTCCTCTACAAGCTTTATGATAAATGCTTAGCCAGAGCCAGCACTTAAAATATCTCTGTCAGGAACCCCTCCCCAAACCCCTGACCATGGTTTCGTGCTTTGGCACTCCTCAGAGAGGTGTCAGGGTAGGTTCAGACACTAGATCTAAAAATACCAACCCAAAGCTAAGCACTTAGCTAAAAGTTATCTATTGAGTGGAAAATCTGAAATTTTCAGACATGTACATGTCTTCAAACCCAGCTATCCAACTCAAATAGCTATATGGGGCTGATAGATCTTCAGCCATGCCACATAGTAGTAGTCATAGCAATATAAAATTGCATAAGACTTTTTGGCAGAGACTATAAATAGTCAAAATAAAAGTCATAGATCAATTCATAGATCACATGACCCTATCTCTTAAGCTTGTAAGTTATAAACAGTGAGGATTGCCAATTCCTCTACAAGCTTTATGATAAATGCTTAGCCAGAGCCAGCACTTAAAATATCTCTGTCAGGAACCCCTCCCCAAACCCCTGACCATGGTTTCGTGCTTTGGCACTCCTCAGAGAGGTGTCAGGGTAGGTTCAGACACTAGATCTAAAAATACCAACCCAAAGCTAAGCACTTAGCTAAAAGTTATCTATTGAGTGGAAAATCTGAAATTTTCAGACATGTACATGTCTTCAAACCCAGCTATCCAACTCAAATAGCTATATGGGGCTGATAGATCTTCAGCCATGCCACATAGTAGTAGTCATAGCAATATAAAATTGCATAAGACTTTTTGGCAGAGACTATAAATAGTCAAAATAAAAGTCATAGATCAATTCATAGATCACATGACCCTATCTCTTAAGCTTGTAAGTTATAAACAGTGAGGATTGCCAATTCCTCTACAAGCTTTATGATAAATGCTTAGCCAGAGCCAGCACTTAAAATATCTCTGTCAGGAACCCCTCCCCAAACCCCTGACCATGGTTTCGTGCTTTGGCACTCCTCAGAGAGGTGTCAGGGTAGGTTCAGACACTAGATCTAAAAATACCAACCCAAAGCTAAGCACTTAGCTAAAAGTTATCTATTGAGTGGAAAATCTGAAATTTTCAGACATGTACATGTCTTCAAACCCAGCTATCCAACTCAAATAGCTATATGGGGCTGATAGATCTTCAGCCATGCCACATAGTAGTAGTCATAGCAATATAAAATTGCATAAGACTTTTTGGCAGAGACTATAAATAGTCAAAATAAAAGTCATAGATCAATTCATAGATCACATGACCCTATCTCTTAAGCTTGTAAGTTATAAACAGTGAGGATTGCCAATTCCTCTACAAGCTTTATGATAAATGCTTAGCCAGAGCCAGCACTTAAAATATCTCTGTCAGGAACCCCTCCCCAAACCCCTGACCATGGTTTCGTGCTTTGGCACTCCTCAGAGAGGTGTCAGGGTAGGTTCAGACACTAGATCTAAAAATACCAACCCAAAGCTAAGCACTTAGCTAAAAGTTATCTATTGAGTGGAAAATCTGAAATTTTCAGACATGTACATGTCTTCAAACCCAGCTATCCAACTCAAATAGCTATATGGGGCTGATAGATCTTCAGCCATGCCACATAGTAGTAGTCATAGCAATATAAAATTGCATAAGACTTTTTGGCAGAGACTATAAATAGTCAAAATAAAAGTCATAGATCAATTCATAGATCACATGACCCTATCTCTTAAGCTTGTAAGTTATAAACAGTGAGGATTGCCAATTCCTCTACAAGCTTTATGATAAATGCTTAGCCAGAGCCAGCACTTAAAATATCTCTGTCAGGAACCCCTCCCCAAACCCCTGACCATGGTTTCGTGCTTTGGCACTCCTCAGAGAGGTGTCAGGGTAGGTTCAGACACTAGATCTAAAAATACCAACCCAAAGCTAAGCACTTAGCTAAAAGTTATCTATTGAGTGGAAAATCTGAAATTTTCAGACATGTACATGTCTTCAAACCCAGCTATCCAACTCAAATAGCTATATGGGGCTGATAGATCTTCAGCCATGCCACATAGTAGTAGTCATAGCAATATAAAATTGCATAAGACTTTTTGGCAGAGACTATAAATAGTCAAAATAAAAGTCATAGATCAATTCATAGATCACATGACCCTATCTCTTAAGCTTGTAAGTTATAAACAGTGAGGATTGCCAATTCCTCTACAAGCTTTATGATAAATGCTTAGCCAGAGCCAGCACTTAAAATATCTCTGTCAGGAACCCCTCCCCAAACCCCTGACCATGGTTTCGTGCTTTGGCACTCCTCAGAGAGGTGTCAGGGTAGGTTCAGACACTAGATCTAAAAATACCAACCCAAAGCTAAGCACTTAGCTAAAAGTTATCTATTGAGTGGAAAATCTGAAATTTTCAGACATGTACATGTCTTCAAACCCAGCTATCCAACTCAAATAGCTATATGGGGCTGATAGATCTTCAGCCATGCCACATAGTAGTAGTCATAGCAATATAAAATTGCATAAGACTTTTTGGCAGAGACTATAAATAGTCAAAATAAAAGTCATAGATCAATTCATAGATCACATGACCCTATCTCTTAAGCTTGTAAGTTATAAACAGTGAGGATTGCCAATTCCTCTACAAGCTTTATGATAAATGCTTAGCCAGAGCCAGCACTTAAAATATCTCTGTCAGGAACCCCTCCCCAAACCCCTGACCATGGTTTCGTGCTTTGGCACTCCTCAGAGAGGTGTCAGGGTAGGTTCAGACACTAGATCTAAAAATACCAACCCAAAGCTAAGCACTTAGCTAAAAGTTATCTATTGAGTGGAAAATCTGAAATTTTCAGACATGTACATGTCTTCAAACCCAGCTATCCAACTCAAATAGCTATATGGGGCTGATAGATCTTCAGCCATGCCACATAGTAGTAGTCATAGCAATATAAAATTGCATAAGACTTTTTGGCAGAGACTATAAATAGTCAAAATAAAAGTCATAGATCAATTCATAGATCACATGACCCTATCTCTTAAGCTTGTAAGTTATAAACAGTGAGGATTGCCAATTCCTCTACAAGCTTTATGATAAATGCTTAGCCAGAGCCAGCACTTAAAATATCTCTGTCAGGAACCCCTCCCCAAACCCCTGACCATGGTTTCGTGCTTTGGCACTCCTCAGAGAGGTGTCAGGGTAGGTTCAGACACTAGATCTAAAAATACCAACCCAAAGCTAAGCACTTAGCTAAAAGTTATCTATTGAGTGGAAAATCTGAAATTTTCAGACATGTACATGTCTTCAAACCCAGCTATCCAACTCAAATAGCTATATGGGGCTGATAGATCTTCAGCCATGCCACATAGTAGTAGTCATAGCAATATAAAATTGCATAAGACTTTTTGGCAGAGACTATAAATAGTCAAAATAAAAGTCATAGATCAATTCATAGATCACATGACCCTATCTCTTAAGCTTGTAAGTTATAAACAGTGAGGATTGCCAATTCCTCTACAAGCTTTATGATAAATGCTTAGCCAGAGCCAGCACTTAAAATATCTCTGTCAGGAACCCCTCCCCAAACCCCTGACCATGGTTTCGTGCTTTGGCACTCCTCAGAGAGGTGTCAGGGTAGGTTCAGACACTAGATCTAAAAATACCAACCCAAAGCTAAGCACTTAGCTAAAAGTTATCTATTGAGTGGAAAATCTGAAATTTTCAGACATGTACATGTCTTCAAACCCAGCTATCCAACTCAAATAGCTATATGGGGCTGATAGATCTTCAGCCATGCCACATAGTAGTAGTCATAGCAATATAAAATTGCATAAGACTTTTTGGCAGAGACTATAAATAGTCAAAATAAAAGTCATAGATCAATTCATAGATCACATGACCCTATCTCTTAAGCTTGTAAGTTATAAACAGTGAGGATTGCCAATTCCTCTACAAGCTTTATGATAAATGCTTAGCCAGAGCCAGCACTTAAAATATCTCTGTCAGGAACCCCTCCCCAAACCCCTGACCATGGTTTCGTGCTTTGGCACTCCTCAGAGAGGTGTCAGGGTAGGTTCAGACACTAGATCTAAAAATACCAACCCAAAGCTAAGCACTTAGCTAAAAGTTATCTATTGAGTGGAAAATCTGAAATTTTCAGACATGTACATGTCTTCAAACCCAGCTATCCAACTCAAATAGCTATATGGGGCTGATAGATCTTCAGCCATGCCACATAGTAGTAGTCATAGCAATATAAAATTGCATAAGACTTTTTGGCAGAGACTATAAATAGTCAAAATAAAAGTCATAGATCAATTCATAGATCACATGACCCTATCTCTTAAGCTTGTAAGTTATAAACAGTGAGGATTGCCAATTCCTCTACAAGCTTTATGATAAATGCTTAGCCAGAGCCAGCACTTAAAATATCTCTGTCAGGAACCCCTCCCCAAACCCCTGACCATGGTTTCGTGCTTTGGCACTCCTCAGAGAGGTGTCAGGGTAGGTTCAGACACTAGATCTAAAAATACCAACCCAAAGCTAAGCACTTAGCTAAAAGTTATCTATTGAGTGGAAAATCTGAAATTTTCAGACATGTACATGTCTTCAAACCCAGCTATCCAACTCAAATAGCTATATGGGGCTGATAGATCTTCAGCCATGCCACATAGTAGTAGTCATAGCAATATAAAATTGCATAAGACTTTTTGGCAGAGACTATAAATAGTCAAAATAAAAGTCATAGATCAATTCATAGATCACATGACCCTATCTCTTAAGCTTGTAAGTTATAAACAGTGAGGATTGCCAATTCCTCTACAAGCTTTATGATAAATGCTTAGCCAGAGCCAGCACTTAAAATATCTCTGTCAGGAACCCTCCCCAAACCCCTGACCATGGTTTCGTGCTTTGGCACTCCTCAGAGAGGTGTCAGGGTAGGTTCAGACACTAGATCTAAAAATACCAACCCAAAGCTAAGCACTTAGCTAAAAGTTATCTATTGAGTGGAAAATCTGAAATTTTCAGACATGTACATGTCTTCAAACCCAGCTATCCAACTCAAATAGCTATATGGGGCTGATAGATCTTCAGCCATGCCACATAGTAGTAGTCATAGCAATATAAAATTGCATAAGACTTTTTTGGCAGAGACTATAAATAGTCAAAATAAAAGTCATAGATCAATTCATAGATCACATGACCCTATCTCTTAAGCTTGTAAGTTATAAACAGTGAGGATTGCCAATTCCTCTACAAGCTTTATGATAAATGCTTAGCCAGAGCCAGCACTTAAAATATCTCTGTCAGGAACCCCTCCCCAAACCCCTGACCATGGTTTCGTGCTTTGGCACTCCTCAGAGAGGTGTCAGGGTAGGTTCAGACACTAGATCTAAAAATACCAACCCAAAGCTAAGCACTTAGCTAAAAGTTATCTATTGAGTGGAAAATCTGAAATTTTCAGACATGTACATGTCTTCAAACCCAGCTATCCAACTCAAATAGCTATATGGGGCTGATAGATCTTCAGCCATGCCACATAGTAGTAGTCATAGCAATATAAAATTGCATAAGACTTTTTGGCAGAGACTATAAATAGTCAAAATAAAAGTCATAGATCAATTCATAGATCACATGACCCTATCTCTTAAGCTTGTAAGTTATAAACAGTGAGGATTGCCAATTCCTCTACAAGCTTTATGATAAATGCTTAGCCAGAGCCAGCACTTAAAATATCTCTGTCAGGAACCCCTCCCCAAACCCCTGACCATGGTTTCGTGCTTTGGCACTCCTCAGAGAGGTGTCAGGGTAGGTTCAGACACTAGATCTAAAAATACCAACCCAAAGCTAAGCACTTAGCTAAAAGTTATCTATTGAGTGGAAAATCTGAAATTTTCAGACATGTACATGTCTTCAAACCCAGCTATCCAACTCAAATAGCTATATGGGGCTGATAGATCTTCAGCCATGCCACATAGTAGTAGTCATAGCAATATAAAATTGCATAAGACTTTTTGGCAGAGACTATAAATAGTCAAAATAAAAGTCATAGATCAATTCATAGATCACATGACCCTATCTCTTAAGCTTGTAAGTTATAAACAGTGAGGATTGCCAATTCCTCTACAAGCTTTATGATAAATGCTTAGCCAGAGCCAGCACTTAAAATATCTCTGTCAGGAACCCCTCCCCAAACCCCTGACCATGGTTTCGTGCTTTGGCACTCCTCAGAGAGGTGTCAGGGTAGGTTCAGACACTAGATCTAAAAATACCAACCCAAAGCTAAGCACTTAGCTAAAAGTTATCTATTGAGTGGAAAATCTGAAATTTTCAGACGAATCTCAATAGATAACTTTTAGCTAAGTGCTTAGCTTTGGGTTGGTATTTTTAGATCTAGTGTCTGAACCTACCCTGACACCTCTCTGAGGAGTGCCAAAGCACGAAACCATGGTCAGGGGTTTGGGGAGGGGTTCCTGACAGAGATATTTTAAGTGCTGGCTCTGGCTAAGCATTTATCATAAAGCTTGTAGAGGAATTGGCAATCCTCACTGTTTATAACTTACAAGCTTAATAGATAGGGTCATGTGATCTATGAATTGATCTATGACTTTTATTTTGACTATTTATAGTCTCTGCCAAAAAGTCTTATGCAATTTTATATTGCTATGACTACTACTATGTGGCATGGCTGAAGATCTATCAGCCCCATATAGCTATTTGAGTTGGGTAGTTGGGTTTGAAGACATGTACATGTCTGAAAATTTCAGATTTTCCACTCAATAGATAACTTTTAGCTAAGTGCTTAGCTTGGGTTGGTATTTTTAGATCTAGTGTCTGAACCTACCCTGACACCTCTCTGAGGAGTGCCAAAGCACGAAACCATGGTCAGGGGTTTGGGGAGGGGTTCCTGACAGAGATATTTTAAGTGCTGGCTCTGGCTAAGCATTTATCATAAAGCTTGTAGAGGAATTGGCAATCCTCACTGTTTATAACTTACAAGCTTAAGAGATAGGGTCATGTGATCTATGAATTGATCTATGACTTTTATTTTGACTATTTATAGTCTCTGCCAAAAAGTCTTATGCAATTTTATATTGCT
Organism: Epiperipatus broadwayi; assembly: GCA_028023455.1. Lineage (NCBI taxonomy): Eukaryota > Metazoa > Onychophora > Udeonychophora > Euonychophora > Peripatidae > Epiperipatus > Epiperipatus broadwayi. The sequence continues at coordinate 42,280 of JAQFVV010014250.1, forward strand.
ATGACTACTACTATGTGGCATGGCTGAAGATCTATCAGCCCCATATAGCTATTTGAGTTGGATAGCTGGGTTTGAAGACATGTACATGTCTGAAAATTTCAGATTTTCCACTCAATAGATAACTTTTAGCTAAGTGCTTAGCTTTGGGTTGGTATTTTTAGATCTAGTGTCTGAACCTACCCTGACACCTCTCTGAGGAGTGCCAAAGCACGAAACCATGGTCAGGGTTTGGGGAGGGGTTCCTGACAGAGATATTTTAAGTGCTGGCTCTGGCTAAGCATTTATCATAAAGCTTGTAGAGGAATTGGCAATCCTCACTGTTTATAACTTACAAGCTTAAGAGATAGGGTCATGTGATCTATGAATTGATCTATGACTTTTATTTTGACTATTTATAGTCTCTGCCAAAAAGTCTTATGCAATTTTATATTGCTATGACTACTACTATGTGGCATGGCTGAAGATCTATCAGCCCCATATAGCTATTTGAGTTGGATAGCTGGGTTTGAAGACATGTACATGTCTGAAAATTTCAGATTTTCCACTCAATAGATAACTTTTAGCTAAGTGCTTAGCTTTGGGTTGGTATTTTTAGATCTAGTGTCTGAACCTACCCTGACACCTCTCTGAGGAGTGCCAAAGCACGAAACCATGGTCAGGGGTTTGGGGAGGGGTTCCTGACAGAGATATTTTAAGTGCTGGCTCTGGCTAAGCATTTATCATAAAGCTTGTAGAGGAATTGGTAATCCTCACTGTTTATAACTTACAAGCTTAAGAGATAGGGTCATGTGATCTATGAAATGATCTATGACTTTTATTTTGACTATTTATAGTCTCTGCCAAAAAGTCTTATGCAATTTTATATTGCTATGACTACTACTATGTGGCAAGGCTGAAGATCTATCAGCCCCATATAGCTATTTGAGTTGGATAGCTGGGTTTGAAGACATGTACATGTCTGAAAATTTCAGATTTTCCACTCAATAGATAACTTTTAGCTAAGTGCTTAGCTTTGGGTTGGTATTTTTAGATCTAGTGTCTGAACCTACCCTGACACCTCTCTGAGGAGTGCCAAAGCACGAAACCATGGTCAGGGGTTTGGGGAGGGGTTCCTGACAGAGATATTTTAAGTGCTGGCTCTGGCTAAGCATTTATCATAAAGCTTGTAGAGGAATTGGCAATCCTCACTGTTTATAACTTACAAGCTTAAGAGATAGGGTCATGTGATCTATGAATTGATCTATGACTTTTATTTTGACTATTTATAGTCTCTGCCAAAAAGTCTTATGCAATTTTATATTGCTATGACTACTACTATGTGGCAAGGCTGAAGATCTATCAGCCCCATATAGCTATTTGAGTTGGATAGCTGGGTTTGAAGACATGTACATGTCTGAAAATTTCAGATTTTCCACTCAATAGATAACTTTTAGCTAAGTGCTTAGCTTTGGGTTGGTATTTTTAGATCTAGTGTCTGAACCTACCCTGACACCTCTCTGAGGAGTGCCAAAGCACGAAACCATGGTCAGGGGTTTGGGGAGGGGTTCCTGACAGAGATATTTTAAGTGCTGGCTCTGGCTAAGCATTTATCATAAAGCTTGTAGAGGAATTGGCAATCCTCACTGTTTATAGGGATGTATTA
>JAQFVV010014251.1:0-42500 GCA_028023455.1 Epiperipatus broadwayi
TGGTTGAAAATAGATATTAATATATGCTTTATATTTTGTTTCTCTAAATATTATTTCTACTCAGAATACATGTAGGAGTTGGCATGGTCCTTTATAATTGACATAGACTTACCAATCAATAAAATTTGAAATATTTGCTAGGATTTTTATTATATTATAAGCACTAGCTAATTGTACTGTTTACACTGATACACATATTGAGAATACATTGTATGTCATTACTATAAATTTGAAATGGTGGTAAAATGGTAAGTACCCATAAAAGTCCATGGCTAATCTATCATCTGGCCTGTTTTACAAAAAAACATTGAAAACTGCTTGCATACGATTGATTTACAAACATTGTTTTTAAACAAATTTAACAAAACATTAGCTATCTAGAATGGAAGCATACATTATATGCTAGTATAGTACTCTCCATATTGCCCATAAATACCATGTGCATAATAAATCATACTATCTCTAAGAGATGTTGGTATGATAACTGTACATGAATAGTTATTTATTTTGTCTTCCTTATATAACACATTCTGTCAAATGTGTTGAGATAAATTTTTATTACTAACTGAAATATTATCATCTAAAGTTTCCGATTTGCCTAATAATTGCAATGTTATACTTTTAATTCATGTTCCTGATAATGTAGCTTACTTAGATTTTTCAATTCATCTTCTATAAAATCATTTACAGTTAATGAAATTGTGGTTGTATACAAATTGTATAATGTAATGTGCTGGTATTTTATCTTAATTGAGTTTTGACTAAGTTTGTCTGAAACCATGTTTTGCTTACTTGGCAACATTGTATCTTATAAGTGATTTGCGGTAAGAAAAGGCTCCAGATGACAAATCTGCTGTTGTTTAGGTAACTTCTATTTAACAATTTAAGGATTTTCTGGTATGTAATTACAATAATTTGGAATCCAAAAAAAATCTTTTTTGCTTTATTAAAATTCCTAGCAACTTTGAAAGTTTATCAGTTGTTGGATAATGAAAGTAGGTGTCCTTTAAATTTCAGCTAAGGTAGTAGAACACACATGACCTTTGTTCATTATCTAGTTGAAACATGAGTATGCCCAATTGATAATCATTACTGTCTGTCTGGACATAAAATGGAGACTCAAAATTGGATAATATAATATTAACTGTTCTAAAAATTTGGGTTTCATTTGATTTAATTCTAAAGTATGTTTAGGCAAGTACATACATTTGTTCTCTTTCATTAGCAGTCACAGAAGAAAATTGTATTGTAAGCAAAGTTTTTACAGAAATGATTAAAATTACACATACCAAAGATGACATGAATGTGTTTTTTTTATTATCTGGTGTAGGAAATTTCTGAGTAGCAGATATATTGTCGGGTTGAGCATTTATTCCATCTACCCTTATTATGTAGCTAAAAAAACTATTCCCTACACAGTAACAGGTCTCTTCCTAATGTTATATAAATTTTGTAAGAAATTTAAAAGTTCTGATATATTTTCAGAGGTGATTACAATGTCATCAAAATACAAAGTAATTATTGTCTTGACCTTGATATAGGGTATCTGGTCCTAGCAATGAATCAAGCTGAATCCACTGTTTATTAATTTTAATGGCATCTGTTGAAATACATATGTTTGACATCGATATTTAATGACATTATAATTTTGATCTTCAGGGTGCAGGTATATTTGTGCATAACTGACCATTTGATCAAAGATGGTAAACGTTTTATCTCCTATAAACTTGGTTAACAAATTTTGTATAGTCAGTGGAACATCATGCTCACGAATACTCTTCCAATGTATGAACTGTCCAAATAAATACAAATTGACCTGTCTTTATTTTTATCACCAACTAAATATATGTTATATGTGGGAGCACAATTTTATATTGTTTCATGGTATCATTGGGTTATTTTTCTTATAGACTACATTTCTGTAATTATAAATTATCCAGTAAAATTTGATTGGCATGGGTAAATAATATTAATGTAAATTTAATGGGCGTATCCTTTATTAATTCCAGACATTTTAGAGAATACATATTTGAATTTGCATAATAACATATGCAAGGTATCAATTAATTCCTCCCCTAAGTTATTAGATTCTTGAAGATTTAATTTTATAGCCAAATTGTTCACTGTGACTGGATACAGATGATACTTACTGAAAGAAATGAAGCATAGTAACCAAAATTAATTTTCTCATTTTATATATATATATATATATATATATATATATATATATATATATATATATATATATATATATATATATATATATATATATATATATAGCACAAATATTTCTGCATAAAAATTCACAACTTAAAATGGTTTACATATCAACCCATTCATGATTGATAATACATTCTCAAAATCCACGGATCCTAACTATTATTAATCCAAATTTGTTGGGCAAATATATTGCATTCTGGACACTTTTGAATGTGGTTTTGGGAAAATATTTTTCAGGAAAATGGAAGGATTGCTATATTACTCTGACAAACTTTGTAAAACAGACTATCATAGATAACTTCAGGGAAGCTATTGATAATTAACATTTCAATTGAATTTCCTAAATCTAATTCATCTAGATTGAATTCTAATGAATTTAAGGTCCTACATATATTGTCCCTTCCCAAAGTGAGCACCATGTTTGCAAGGCTCTATTCTGTTTAGTGATCATACTTTTATTCTGGCTAATATAGCTGCAACTAATGGGTTTTTGGCTTTTTTTTGTAAGATACCTTTCTAGTTGGTACTCAAAATCTTGACTAGCTCTATTATAATAATAATTATGATTAAAAGATTTACTTATTCGGAGTTTATATTCTCATTGACATCTGTCTATAATTCTACCTGTATCTGATTCCAATTTTGAGATTCTGCATTTCAAAAATATGGATCGGATACCAAGTAGTTAATATTTTTTTTAAAAAACTTTTGCATCCATTTTTTAAAAATTAACCCTAGCCTCTATGGTCACCAAAATATATGTGACTTCTTCCACTGTAGTTCCTCCAGCTGTGACTAGCACATGCTTAAGATAGTAAACTTGGTATTGCCACATTATTCTCATAATCTGTGTTTCAGACAGGGAAAAGATGGTTAAGATTTGTGACTTCATGTCAGAAAAATTGCTAAATATCACAGTTGCTAATATTATATTTATGCCAGTATATTTTGTAGTGCATAGGGTCTTGCTTTTTCTTGTTCCAGAAATTATATATAAGATGGTATCTAACATTACAGTATATTCAAATTTGTTTCAACAGGGACATCCATGAAGCTTTAGTCCATGTACCTAATCAGTGAACGTCTGCTGCTATCTTTTACATCTCCATTATTATATCTGTGGCAAACAATCCTTCTAGAGTAATTAAGTATAGTATGGGGTACTTGTTATGTTCTTCCTTAATAACCCTAGCATTAATGAAATGAGATGGATTGAAGCCAATGTTGTGAGTTTATTTTCCAATGTGTGTGCCATCTATATTATCATGCATGATGTTTGATATAGAACTATTACTAATGACATCTTTTTTTTTTTTTTTTTTACTATTTCTTTCTTGAGAACCATAAATATTTTACTTTCTTCCATATATAATATTTTGTAAATCTAGTGTTTTCATTATAGACTTCTATTTGTTTTTGTTATGTGGCTACATGGTTATATCTATTTTGGAAAGTCATTTTATTTATTTTATGTCTTCATTGATTTATGGCATATTCTTACTGTTTTATGCCTTGCACTGGTTATAAACCATTAATTTACCTACCTTGGTTTCTAATGTTTTCTCTCTTAGATCAATCTTAACTGTTTGCATTATGATTTCACACCCCTTTTCTAACACCTGTTTTAATTCATTGTCTATACCTTTACCTCTATTAATATCATTAATTTTAATGTCAAATTCATTTATCATGTGGTCTATTTTTGGAATCTAGCTGAAATACTGTTAGATACGGTTTGAATTTTTTCGTATATTTTCTCTATCTTATCATTTATTTCAATACCTATCTGTAAACAATAATCTGAACTAAATTTAATCACATTGTCTTTTTTAATCTTAATAGTATTTTCTTTTTTATTCCAACTTTTTGTACAATTGTTGTAAAAGAATAAATACTCAAGTCTGATTTTAAAATTTTGAAACTCTCTTCTTAAAGATATATTATCATTTGTGACTTGTTTCTGAAAGGGTTGACACTTCTCCTGGGATATTTAAGTATATTACTCATTTTGTGAATTTCCATCTTAATTTCTTATATTAAATTTTCCACTTTTCTGTTTAAAGCCAAGGATCCATGCCTAGTGTGTTATCTTAAAATTGAATTTTCAACTCAAGATTCTTCTAATTTATTTTTCACAACTTGTACTTATTAGCATGAATTTCTATTTTACTTATACATTTTAGAACTCCTTTACATGTCTTCTAAATTCGTAGAATTATATTCTAATTACATATCATTTTATATTTTAATAAGTTAAATTATCTTCTAACCCTTTTTTAATTAATTTGCATTTCAGCCTTTAATGGTTTTGAATTACTTTCTAACTTTTGCAACATGATAATAATTTCTTAGAAGCAAATGTTAGATTTTCTTGATACATCTGCGTTAATATTATCCATATTGCTGAATTTTAGTTAAATAGTAAATGATAAAATAAATAAATTGTTTTCCAATAAATATATCAAAGATTAAAGTAATCTAGGATTTGAATTCTTATCCATTGCTGCCTATAAATAAAGTCACCAAAGCAATAATGCAATAAAACCCTACATGTCTCTATTATTATTATTTTAATGGAGCAATTTTTTGATCAGTTGTTGATTAATTTATGCAAGAGAGAAAGACTGACACAACATGTATATTTCGCAATCATAAAATATTTTAGCATTAAAATTACTGCTCACTTATTAGTAACATGTATATGAAGTCAACATGTATAAGGCTATTAATTACTCATCAAGTTGAACAATGTGGTGTCAATTTATAATGTTATGTGGAGATATTTAAAATGTAGAGTTATTTCTAATATGTAATAAAATTTGATGCATAACTAATGAGACTATTATAAATGTTTAAATTTAATTTCTACATCTATGCAAGTGAATACATGTATAAGAAAGCACAAACAACATATTAAAAAATACAAGTAAAATTGTACTGATTACCAAATATATTCAAACAATCAATTAATCTGTAATTTCAAGATAAACATAGAATTTATTTAAGCCTTACAGGTGGTTGAAGTCCGTTTTAATAAGTGAACACAGATAAATAAAGAAATTTGTAAAAAAAAAAATAGTAAAAAATCATTTCATTTTATTTACATTAATTTGGCACATGAAAAATAATAACTTTAAAGATTAACATACATGTTGACTTATAATATTATTTACAAGAAAGAATAAAACCAATACCATGATAAATCATTGTCATAAATCCAGATAAAAGCTGAAAATAAACAACAAAAAAGGATATCATAAATTATTCCTTAGTATTATTATCGCAATAGTTAATAATCCTTTAGTTTACCTTGCTGCAAAAGAATAGACATATATAAATGTGATCTATCTATATAATTTACTTTCTGAAACATACCCTTTAGATTATCATTAAAAATATTTACACTTAGACAATCCCCAATATCAATAATAATGAACAATTTTAAACTGTGGTACAGACAACTTTTTTTTAAGAGTGAATGTGAAATTCCACTTTCATTGTTATTGTTAAAAAGAGGTTTCCTTGACAACAATTTGAAATTGTTCATTATTATTGATATTGAGATTGTCTAAGTGTTAAAAGTTTTTTAATGATAACTTCAAAATCCATTTAGCCTTGATCATTATTGCATGTATTATTTAAGCTATAGGTTATGTATGGTATACATGTGCACATATATAAAACATTGGATTCAGTATTAATTTATTTGATTTGATTATAACATCTTTGGGAGTTCTAATGTACAAAGATAAAAAAAAATATGTGTATTATAGTAGTAATAATAATAATAATAATAATAATAATAATAATAATAATAATAATAATAATAATAATAATAATAATAATAATAATAATAATAATAATAATAATAATAATAATAATAATAATAATAATAATAATAATAATAATAATAATAATAATAATAATAATAATAATAATAATAATAATAATAATAATAATAATAATAATAATAATAATAATAATAATAATAATAATAAAAAATAAAATTTTAAATAAATTTATTTGATTTTTATTAAAATTCATTGAATGTCTGAAAAATTAAAAGTGTGTGTATATATATATATATATATATATATATATATATATATATATATATATATATATATATATATATATATATATATATATATATATATATATATATATATATATATATATATATATATATATATATATATATATATATATATTGCCATTACAATTTAGTCATTAGCTAAATTTATAGTAATGTGCATGTAAGTAAATGTAAAACCAAAATCATCATCACATTTTTATATAACAATAAATGAAGCTGTAGGGCATCCAAGTTTAAACCCTACAAGATCCAGTTTTAACAGCTTTAGACAGAAAGAGAGTGGGTCAACAATTATATTATTTATTTGTTTGTGTGTTGATAGAAAGATAATGCACACATTTAAACTATTCAATATTTAATTTTTCTGTTAAAAAGCAATGTTATAATGCATATCTATAGGCAGTGTGTGTTATAAAAGCTATTTAGTTAGCCATCATTAAATTTCAGATATTAAACATTTTGAATTTCTATAAAACTAACCTATGCTTGATCAATTCTAATGTCTTATTCTATACCTCTATTTTGCTTTTCTATAATTGTAATTGGGATTTAAAAGCTAATGATTTGATTTTAAATATTAGGGTTATAATTACTAAGCTAGCAATTATATTATTTAATGTCAGTTTATGAATGAATCGAAATGATAAAGTATGTGTGTGCATTACATACAGAAATTTACATTTACTAAATATTGAAAAAAAAAGAAGGGTTAAATCTGTCATTTTTTTTTTTTTTTTTACAATTTTGTGTTATGGGAAAATCTGTTGAATCAGATATCTATTTTTGTAGCAATTTTGTTTTTATAAATAATTGTTTGTCATTTTGGGAGCTTAAGCTTGGTGGAAACTCTAGTTTTGAAATTGTCTCATCTAATGATCAAAGGAAAGAAACTCCAATTTTAGATATTACAGATATGCATGAAAAAGGAAAAAGGATTAATTCTATTTTTCTTTTTTAAGACAAAAGTGTCTGAAAAACAGGTGTGTGATTTTTTGAGATGGTCAAAAATAGCAATTCACACTATCACTCTAATTGGGTGAGTTGACTCAAAAATCGGATATAAAAGCAGTCTGGAAAATCAGTTGAGCTATTAGATTATTGTTATTATAATATATTTGTGATAGAGACTTTTAAAAAAATATTGAAACTAAAACAGACAAACATTTTTAATTCTGCTAGATAACCTTTTTCTTTTGAAAATCATTTTTATGAAGGTTTGAATGTTGAAAATATAAGAAATGATGGGGTAGAAAAATTAGATATGTGTCCCATCAAGGCCTGACTGTCATGGAGCTGCAGATCATATAGGAAAGAACAGATGTCTTGTCTGAAAAATAAAAATCTACACCTTTCAACTGACCAAAGAAATAAGATGTTTTTAAATAGAAAGAGGAAAACATTCACATGCATTCGCAGGAGATCAGAAAGATGAATTAATCTACTGATAAATATTAATAATCAAGTCAAATTAATTGTTACAGCAACTGAGTTTAAAACCCAGGAAATTTATAAACGTGAAAACAACTGCTGTATTTCATCCACTAAAAGAATCATGCTTGACAGGAAGAAAAGAAAAATTAATATAAAGATTTCCAAATTGTCCACTAAAGCAAATAACCTCAATAGGATCATCATCATCAAATAATTATACACTTTAAGAAAGAGATTTTTCCAAAAAATCATGGAAATTGTTGCTGCCAAAGATAGACATTAAACAAGAGAAATTTGACTCATTAGCAGTCACTACAAAGAACTGGTAGTATAATTTTTTTTTGTTTTGATATATATTATTTATGATATCAGAGTCTTAATAAAATTTTAGCAATAAAGTGGTATATTTTATTTAAAGAACTTTTAAAGACTATTCAGATCGATTAAAACCAAGAATGTCTTAGTAATAATAACTTTGAGCTTCATAAATGATCTTGAATGTATCAAAATTATTTGTTTATTAATTTACAGTTATAAAATATTAATGTGTAAAATATTTTTTGTATTATTATTTTGGTTTTAAATAATATTTTGCTATTATGGGATAAAACACGCACATACATAATAATATTTATATGTGTATAATTGCAAGTGAATGTGAAGTAATAAGTAGTATTAAAATATTAAATTAGTTTGTTTTAGGAAAATATAGCATTTCAGCGCTTAGAAGAGAGGGGGAGAAAATAATTTAAAACTTGTTTCTAAAACTTGCTTTTTCCAATTTTACTAACATTTATTTTTGTCATTCTACTTACATGTTATATTTATAAAGTATGTGTGCCAATGAGTGAATATTTTTTTTATGAAATACCTTTCTTGTGGAGGGAACATCTTAACAAATCGGTTACCCAATTTAATACAATATACTTTTGAAATACATTTACAGGAAATGGGGAAGAATTAAAAATTTAATGTTATGATTTTATAACAGTCGATTATGATTATTGTTGTTATTGTTAATATAAATTTTCATGTAAATATAGAAATTTTTATGTATATGTTAGAAATGCAGTAATAAATATTAGTTTATGTTATTAAACGAGGAATATATAGTTCATTAAGAGTAGTCTTTATCAAGTGTGATCATTCATCATCAATGGTTGAATATTAGTTGTTTAAGATATGATTAAATATGCTAAGATTAAGAATAATTATGAATTTCTTTATAAAAAGTAGGTTTTATGATTAAGCTTAGTCCTAAAGCTGTGGTTTAAACCATTGTCATTATCGTTATCATTATCATCATCATCCTCTTCATCAACATTTTAATAAATATGTTTAAAGGCCATAAATAAATATTGATTCCATAATAATTAGTGATTTCTTAGTATTATTATAACCACCATCCCATCATCTATTTCATGCAAGGATGAGTGAATTGTCATCCTAAACTAATAGTAATCTGAGCTAGTAAAACTTATAAAGAATATTGAAACATATTTGTTATGCTAAGGTCTAAGAAATGATTTATGTCTAATGAATTCCACTTCAGTTTAAAGATGTTTTATGTTACCTAGGTGTTTACTTAAATATTAGTGCATACAGTGTTATGGGTCTAAAATCAAATTCATACATTTTGTAAAAAATAAGGTACCAAAAGTGATTCAAACCCGGTACATGTGAAAGGTTATTAGATATAACTATGTCTAGATTCAGATAATCTAGTGGTGCCCTGATAAACCCTATTCACTTGTTGTTCACTTAGACATGCACTTAATATCAAACCAAGAAATGAAAGTGGATAAAATCTACTGTCTGTATATCTGAGCAGATATTTTATTGAGTTACTAGTGTACTCACCTCACATGATTTCCATATACCTGAGTAATAATACTTGATATTAATAATTTGTTTATAATTATTGATATTATGATATCTTGAGAAATCTAATTATAGAAATATGTTTAATTTATTCCTACTCATCATTTTAATATTTATGACCTTCGGCTATATAGCTACTATCCAGGAGTATGTTTCATTTAATCCAATGACCCTTAATATGATTTATAACTCAGTCTGATCATTTGTTATATAGCTTATGCTCAAGTTAATATAAGTTTAAATAAATTCCTATCAGTTTCATTAAGTTTATTTACAACTTGTTTGAATTAATATTTTTAAAGACTACTTATTGAACACGTTTATTTGTTTAATAGCTTATGCTCAGCAAGTTGCATATACAATTCTTTGCTCTTTGATATAAAATAAAAGCTACAATTTCTTTTCGTTTATTAAGCCAAATATTTATATTTGAATCTTTTCTTAATTATTTAATACATTTGGATCGTTTCATCATCTTTATTAAGTTACAATGAATATTAGAATATTTGAGACTTTAATAATATTTGGATTTTTGACAATTCAATGATATTTTAATAATATCAAAATGATAATTTGATTGTTCTTGTGCTTTTAACAAGGTGATGCAATATTTCTTGGAATGTCATGCTTGATTAATCTGTAGAGAAGTAAACAACTGCTCCCTGATGTTATTTTCAATTTTGGTTGGCTTAGTCTTATTTGTACATAGACGATCTTTTAAATTCAAGTTGTTAAACAAATTTACTATAATATTGTTGTAGGTGGTCGAGAGGTCAGCGCAACTGCCTTACACTTGCAGGCAGTTGCCCGGGTTGCGGGTTCGCATCCCGGCCGATGCTATGACACTTAAAAAAAATGACAATATTTTTTCTGAAGATGGACAAAATCCAAGTGAATAAATTAGGAGAAAATTGGAAAAAAGCAAGCAATCAGTCCCCTCACCAGTTCTATTATTTAAAACACTTCGTTTTTTTATGAGTGAATGGTATGTCTGAAGTTCACTGTAGCAAGTTTTAAAAAGTAACTAAACATTTTCATTAATATATTATTACATTTTCTTAATAATATTATTCAAGCATTGTTGTAATGCTTCTAGAATGGTTGCAATAATATTTGATGTTTTTTATAGAAATTTTGTAGTGTTATAAACACACCTTAATAACAACATTTAGAATTTCAAGGAGAAATAACCAGATTAAACATTAATTCAAATGATTGTATTCAAAAATATATTGTTATTTACAGAAGTAAACTTCCCAAGATGTGTATTTTATTTAATAATGTACATATACATCTATATAAATAACTAATGTAATTGAATTATTTTAATCAAAATTTGTTTGATTATTGTGGTTCCCATTTTATTTATTTATAATTTATTATAATAATTTAATATAAACATTCTGAAAGTATTTTTGAATATTTGAATACACATTTGAAAAAAAAAAGTTAACGTACCAAAATAAAATGAAATTAAGAATACAGCTCTTTATAAAATAGTATTTCATATGTAAAGTAGATTAAAATATAATTTTTTAATGTTACAGTGAAGCAAATTTATTTTAAGTAATATTACGTACATTTTCTAACAAAGTTTAAGACATAGCGTATTATTTAGAGTTAAATAAAAGTAAGTAATCATTAGAGATATCTAGTACAATGTTAGAACCACAATTTTATTGATGATATACGATAATGTATAATTATTAACAATCTAATTTAAAAGTATTATTTTATTATGTTAAAGCTAAACACTTTCAAACAGATACGCTTTAAACATGCTTACATGAAAGCCAATCAGATGGAATAATTCAATCATGTGGGACTCTCAATTCTAAAACACAAGCCAGAACTATTAGAAAAAGATGGGAACCCATCTCAATCTATGCCTCAATTTTTATTTAAATAAGCCAGACTCAAGCATCCTGAACTAAGAGTGCGAAGCTAAACACCTTCACATTTAATCCACTAAATATTATATATATATATAAATTAACAACGCGAAATCGTCTGATTTACAACGAAGCAATATTTTTAAATCTAATGAAATGATATTAATAAATGTAAATAAATCAAATTTTAAGCATAAACAGATAATATTGTAATAACGTGAAAGCTAAACACTTTCAAACAGATACGCTTTAAACATGCTTACATGAAAGCCAATCAGATGGAATAATTCAATCATGTGGGACTCTCAATTCTAAAACACAAGCCAGAACTATTAGAAAAAGATGGGAACCCATCTCAATCTATGCCTCAATTTTTATTTAAATAAGCCAGACTCAAGCATCCCGAACTAAGAGTGCGAAGCTAAACACCTTCACATTTAATCCACTAAATATTATATATATAAAAATTAACAATGCGAAATCGTCTGATTTACAACGAAGCAATATTTTTAAATCTAATGAAATGATATTAATAAATGTAAATAAATCAAATTTTAAGCATAAACAGATAATATTGTAATAACGTGAAAGCTAAACACTTTCAAACAGATACACTTTAAACATGCTTACATGAAAGCCAATCAGATGGAATAATTCAATCATGTGGGACTCTCAATTCTAAAACACAAGCCAGAACTATTAGAAAAAGATGGGAACCCATCTCAATCTATGCCTCAATTTTTATTTAAATAAGCCAGACTCAAGCATCCCGAACTATTTAGTGGATTAAATGTGAAGGTGTTTAGCTTCGCACTCTTAGTTCGGGATGCTTGAGTCTGGCTTATTTAAATAAAAATTGAGGCATATATTGAGATGGGTTCCCATCTTTTTCTAATAATTCTGGCTTGTGTTTTAGAATTGAGAGTCCCACATGATTGAATTATTCCATCTGATTGGCTTTCATGTAAGCATGTTTAAAGCGTATCTGTTTGAAAGTGTTTAGCTTTCACGTTATTACAATATTATCTGTTTACGCTTAAAATTTGATTTATTTACATTTATTAATATCATTTCATTAGATTTAAAAATATTGCTTCGTTGTAAATCAGATGATTTCGCATTGTTAATTTTTATATATATAATATTTAGTGGATTAAATGTGAAGGTGTTTAGCTTCGCACTCTTAGTTCGGGATGCTTGAGTCTGGCTTATTTAAATAAAAATTTGAGGCATAGATTGAGATGGGTTCCCATCTTTTTCTAATAGTTCTGGCTTGTGTTTTAGAATTGAGAGTCCCACATGATTGAATTATTCCATCTGATTGGCTTTCATGTAAGCATGTTTAAAGCGTATCTGTTTGAAAGTGTTTAGCTTTCACGTTATTACAATATTATCTGTTTACGCTTAAAATTTGATTTATTTACATTTATTAATATCATTTCATTAGATTTAAAAATATTGCTTCGTTGTAAATCAGACGATTTCGCGTTGTTAATATTTATATATATAATATTTAGTGGATTAAATGTGAAGGTGTTTAGCTTCGCACTCTTAGTTCGGGATGCTTGAGTCTGGCTTATTTAAATAAAAATTGAGGCATAGATTGAGATGGGTTCCCATCTTTTTCTAATAGTTCTGGCTTGTGTTTTAGAATTGAGAGTCCCACATGATTGAATTATTCCATCTGATTGGCTTTCATGTAAGCATGTTTAAAGCGTATCTGTTTGAAAGTGTTTAGCTTTCACGTTATTACAATATTATCTGTTTACGCTTAAAATTTGATTTATTTACATTTATTAATATCATTTCATTAGATTTAAAAATATTGCTTCGTTGTAAATCAGACGATTTCGCGTTGTTAATTTTTATATATATAATATTTAGTGGATTAAATGTGAAGGTGTTTAGCTTCGCACTCTTAGTTCGGGATGCTTGAGTCTGGCTTATTTAAATAAAAATTGAGGCATAGATTGAGATGGGTTCCCATCTTTTTCTAATAGTTCTGGCTTGTGTTTTAGAATTGAGAGTCCCACATGATTGAATTATTCCATCTGATTGGCTTTCATGTAAGCATGTTTAAAGCGTATCTGTTTGAAAGTGTTTAGCTTTCACGTTATTACAATATTATCTGTTTACGCTTAAAATTTGATTTATTTACATTTATTAATATCATTTCATTAGATTTAAAAATATTGCTTCGTTGTAAATCAGACGATTTCGCGTTGTTAATTTTTATATATATAATATTTAGTGGATTAAATGTGAAGGTGTTTAGCTTCGCACTCTTAGTTCGGGATGCTTGAGTCTGGCTTATTTAAATAAAAATTGAGGCATAGATTGAGATGGGTTCCCATCTTTTTCTAATAGTTCTGGCTTGTGTTTTAGAATTGAGAGTCCCACATGATTGAATTATTCCATCTGATTGGCTTTCATGTAAGCATGTTTAAAGCGTATCTGTTTGAAAGTGTTTAGCTTTCACGTTATTACAATATTATCTGTTTACGCTTAAAATTTGATTTATTTATTATGTTAAATGATTAAAGGATAATACAATAATTTTGGTATGCAATGTGTGTTAATTTGTGCACACACATTTTTGTTAAAATTAATTAAGTTTACTTTGTTGTTGCTAAAATTGATTTAGTATTTGTATCAATTCTATGTTGCAATTTTATATATATATATATCTATATTTTTTTTTTAAAAAAAAAACTGTATCAGAATTGATTAATATAATTACATAAATAATATGATTTATATTTTTTTTCCAAATTTAAGTGTAATAAAGTGTTTTATTTAAAAGTGTATTTAGGGATAATATTGGAATAAAGTTTAATATATTTTATTTAATAAGATTTATTATTAAATTATTTTTACAAAAAGTTAGAAAGAAATAATTAGTATGTAAATTTTAGTTCATGTGTTTAATTTCCCAATCAGGTATTGATAAAGTATTAATATAAATACAGCTGATTAATTGAGAGAGTTGGTTATCTATTTTAATAGTCAATCAAGTAAATTTTGAGGAATATTACTATTTTTTTCGTATTTTAAGGTATAATTTTTTTTACATTTTATTATTTTATTAGCAAAGTATTAACAGTATTTTTTAAAACCATAAAGAATAATGTAAGAAGTATATTGCAATTGTTTTAATATGAAGTATAACAATGAATTTTCATTATCAATGTTGCACATAAGACAAATAAGAAACTATGACAATTGATGGAAAATTACTTTTGATCAGATCAAAATAATCTAAGTCAGAGGACAATGCCACAGATCATGTTGTTTAATCTGAAGTACAATGAGAATAATGCATAAGGAATTTATATTTAGTCATATGGATGCGTTGTATGTGAAAAAACATTTTTTTAAAATTATTTTCAACAAGTACCGCTAATAAATATAGAATTACATTTAATAAAGTTATTAATATTTTTGATCGAAAATGTATTAAACTCTTTTTCCAATTTTTTTTTTTTATTTTAACAGAAAAAAATAATACTAACTAATTATTTAGTAAAATGGATTATTGTATATTATTTATTTATGGTAATTATATTTTTAATAGAATGAATATGAAGGAGAATTGTATAATTGTTTCATGTGATAGACAAGTATTTTTGCAAGTTAATAGATTAATAAATTTAAACTATTCTAAAAAAAGATACATAAGTTATAAGTTGATTAGTAATATTGTTAAAATGAATAGTGACTATAGAGAAGAATGTTCTAAATGTCTAATGTGATTTAAAATATTATTAAACAAGGCAAAACTCTCCATACAGTAGTTAATTGTTTATAAACAATTATGTGCTAGTATAAGAGATGTTGATCATGTGACGTTTAGTGGTTTAAAATATTATTGCAAATTATTAATATTCAAATATGAATACGTGAAGGATGAATTATAAAAATTGGATAAACTTACTGATATTGTTAAAATTATTTGTAATGCTTCTATGTAAAAGAGTTTGAGATTTTGTTTAAAAAGGAAATAAATTTAGTACTAAGATAATAAATGCAAATTGAAGATAAATCTTTTAAAAAATTTTAAATTTATTAATAAATACTTATAATTAAGTTTTATTAAATGTGCTTTGTCAATGAAATAATTTAAACAATCTTTATTATAAGTATATATTATAATGTATTGACAAGCAACATTTTCATTGGACTTTTCTTTAAGATTTATAAAGTAAAGCTGTACAGAACTGAGTGAGATCATGGAGGGGAAAAAAGGTAAAAAATATTTAGTTAAGTTAACAAGTTGAGGTAACAAGTGCTCCCCTGGAGTTTCATCTTGAAAATGAAGAACAATTTTTTTATATTTTTTCTTCATTAAAAATATATATTGTAGTTAATTTAATATTCATATGAACCTGTATTATTGAGATGTAAAACTTTTATTATTTATAGAATATTTGATACTTTTATATTTAATATTTGGTATAAAAATGAATAAAAACACACATTTATTTTTATTAACAATACATATATAATATCAGGGAAATTAAGTCAACTTGAGGATTGTAATGCAATGCTATATTAGGTAAACTGAATATTATATTTATTGGGTTTATTCATGTTACAGTAATTTTACAGAGATGAGAATGTAAATGTTATATGTTGTGTCTGTTTGTATACCATTAGAATAATTGATCTCTAAATCATTTGGAAATGATTAAATGAATGTATTTAACATATGTTAATAATCTGAAATCATTTGTTTGTCTGACAACTGATTATGTGCTAGTATAAGAGATGGTGATCATGTGATGTTTAGTGGTTTAACACCAATCCTACCTAATATGATAGTGGTGGCTATTGTTGTTAAAGATCCAAAGACACCAAAATATATGGGTACTAAATGGAGTTCAGACCCATATGACTATATAAGCTATTGAGCTTAGAATGAAAATAAATTTTGTGTTTTCAACTTCATTCCCATATTTTTGTAGTTAAGTAGAGATAAAAGGTGACTGCTGGAGGGTTGCTTTTGATAATAAGATCTAGGTGCAGTGCTCTCAGATCCAAGGCTTCCCACTGACAAAGGCCACCAGTCAAAATCTAGTCTGGGGATATTGAATTAGTAGGCACTAGATGGGATTTTATGCACAAGTCTCCTGGCATCCATTGATTAATCTGGTTGGCACAGGGTGGTACTATTGTATGGAGAGATTTGCCTGTTTGCCTAATAGGATAGTTGTGGCTATTGTTGTTAAGAGCCAAAGACACCAAAATGTATGGGTGCTGAACTGAGTTTAGACCCATATGACTATATAAGCTATTAAGCTTAGATGGGAAACATTTTTTTTGTTTTCAATTTCATTCTCGTAGTTTTTGTAGTTAAGTAAATATAACAGGTGACTGCAGAAGAGTTGCAGTGGATCCTAAGATCTGGGTGCAGTGCTTTCAGATCCAAGGCTCCTCACTGATGAAGGCCACAAGCCACAAATTAGTCTGGGGATATTGGATGAGTAGGCACTAAATGGGATTTTATGAACAAGGCTTTTGGCATCCATTGATTGCTCTGGTTGGCACAGGATGGCACTATTTTATGGAAAGCTTTGCCTGTTTAATATTAGTCAATGTTATAAATAAAAAAGAGGGCTTAATTAATTAATTAAAAAAAACAATTAAAAAAAAACTATTTAATAATATGAGTAGTATCAGATAATGATAGGCAAAGGTAGAAAAGCTAGAAAATGTCCATTATATTGTATTCTGCTGATTTTTTCCCGATATAACTCAGTTATTGACTTTACTGTAAGGTCAGTAGTGTGCTGCACTCATTTTTTTACTGAGGTCATGCTTTACAAATTTTACTGATTCCTTTTTTGAGAATGATAAGGACATTCCTAAAAACTGTACATCTAGAAACATGGATATCCTATTATGATCATTTGTTATTAAACTATCAGAGGGTGTTCCTTGTATGTTCACCACCTTATTCTTTCATTTGATCACATGCAATGATGTACTAAATATATTTGACCACCATTTGAAGACACTTGTTGTCTATCATCAGTGAAGAGTATTGCTTAAAAAAAACCAGGATATATGTTGGCACAAAAATGTGGAACAACCAGCTGCTAAAAAAAACCAAGAATTTTAGTTATGAACTCCATCAAAATTCAAGAGGACAAAATTACACTCCAAACAAAACCTATAATAAACCCTAGCTAAATATAATAATAAATGATAAATGCAAAAGCTAGAATAATTTTATTCTCTTTACAGAATTTGCAAAACTAAAAGTAATTGAGGTTGTAGCTACAGATAGATGGACTAATCTATAGTAAATATATTATTATTAGGGGGGGGGGATTTTCTTAATATGCTGTGGTTTTTTTTTTTGTAAATAAATATGTTGTTTTAAGTTGTTAATTTGGTTTAATTCTCTCTCACACACACATAGATTATATTTATTAAAATCAAATTGTATCCGCTATAGATGTGTGTTTATCATATACATTGTCTGGTTGTTTGAATTGTTGTGCTAGTCAAAAGAATCAAGATCTTGAAGTATTTTAAAATATGTTGTTAATATTCCAATAAGATTTGAATGGATGGGCCTGAGGATTTATCCTCATTATAAATGAGAATACCCACAGTAGTTGTATTGCTTTTTGCAAATAGACCAGAATGCAATGGTCATGAACAATCATAGGTAATATATTATCTCAGTCTGACTATTGGTATGGTTAACCATCTAGTAGTCTGAACGATTTCATGGTTCTTAATAGATTTAAGTTTTTAATTGTCTCTTTAAGATTAAACCACTATTGGTTGTCAGAATATATTTGATAATTATTTTTTTTAGGAATTAAATTAATTTAAAAAATTATATTTGATTTTAGAGAATATTTTAAAAATTACTATATTAAGCAAAACAAAGTATTGTCATATCATCAAATTTTGATAAATGAGTTAAATCTTCTTTGTTTGATGATTATATTAAAAATCTGAAGGCATTATTTTTAATATCTAGTAAATCCATCAATTTATGCTTTAAATGTTTAAAATTTGTTAGTAATTTTTTATGATATCAATAAATGTTATATCATACTGAAATAGTGATGTCATTACTAAATAGTAGCATTTCCTGTGACCTTCTTAAGATTTGCAGAGGTCCCTACTGGCATTTTTTCAGGCACATGGACTTAAGGATGTAGCTTTAATATATATTATTTAATCTCTATGGTAATGTACGCACATACATGTATGCACACACACACATATATATATATATATATATTCTAACATTTTCAAGGATAAATGATGATTTCATATTATTTCGGGATATTCCGTGTGGTAAAATATCTAAATAGCTGATGTTTCGGTACAATAACAAGTACCTTACTCAAAACATTCTCTTTGTCAAATCATAGTAATGCGTGTGAGATTTTAAATCGTTTTTAGATTTTGGTTCTTCCTCATACTAAAATTCTATTGGTTGAGAAGGTTTAAATTTTATTTTGTCTTCCAATAGCTTTTTCCAATTGTTGTTAATCTTCTTTAATTCACACCTTGGAAGAAGCAATAGGAAGACAAAAAAAATTTAAAATTTCTCAACCAATAGAATTAAGTATGAGAAGAAACAAAAAGATAAAAAGGATTTTAAATCACACACACATTCCTACGATTTGAGAAAGAGATCATATTGAGGAAGACTTGTTATTGTAGCGGAACATCAGCTATTTTACCACACAGAATATCATGAAAATTATATATATATATATATATATATATATATATAATTTTCATGATATGTCTATATATATATATATATATATATATATATATATAACATTTCTGTAAAACAATAAATATGTAGTAATATACATTTTGAGTTCTAACAATTATTACACAATTGTGATACAAAAATAACTATTAACTTTCTGAAAATATCAAGTTTTTAGGATATCATAATATTTTCTTGAGTTTGGGTTCACCAAATATACAATGACTAGACATCCATGTGTGGTTTCAGATACTTTGAAATTCCTGCTTAATAGATTATTCTGATGTCTTTTAAATTATTTTGAAATTTTAATATTAGAAGAAATATATATGTGAATTTTGATGCTGTAAAAAATATATTAGCAAAAGTTCTGAGTAGTGGATATAAAACACAAATTTAATATCTATAATTTTCAGATGTGGGTTTGTCACTTGAGTAAATGAGTTGTTTAAAAAATATTTAAACCTCACATATAACAAAACTTATAATAAAATTCAACAATGTGCTTTAATGGTGAAATACTGGATATTCAAATTCCCACAGTACTTTAGATTTTATAATGAAATCCAAAAGTAATTCAATAATTATTCAATATCTGTGGGTAGCAATAAATCAAAAGTAACGTTTGATATTTTATTCCAGTAGGTTATCAAATATGATTTTATCAGAAGGACATTTTATATATATATTGTAACCCTCTAAAGTGTGGTCAACTACATAATATCACCAAAACATCAGTGCACTGTGCATCGTGACCTCGATCACTGATCAATTCCCGCTACACATTGTCAGCTATTAAGAGCTGTATCCAAAAGCCTATTATGCTATCTATTTTGTGCACCAAAGACCACAACCAACATTTAGAGCAACTTACCACAGACTAAACTAATGATCTAACATAAACTTTTATAATTTAATTTGATCGCAGCCAGGGAGTACCAGGAAGACCTATCATAGTAGCAGGATAAAATACAGTAAACAAATTATAAGTGCAATGTTATTATGTTACAAACCTGAATTTGCGATTTTTATTTGTATGAGACCTGATGGCCGACCATGTACAAGATGGCATAATTTGTGGAACTACATAAGATTATGAAATTTTAAACCATCTATATGATTTTTAATATAAATGCTAGTCCAGGTAAAGCTTTGCAATAAATAAATATAAATACTTGGGTTCTTTTTTTTTATAGTTTACTATATCACTGAGACTCTTTTTATACTGACAAATGACAATTTAAAATGTTAAGTAAATATATTCAATCATATCATTATTTGGTAAATCGGTTTACAGGTTCACTAATCAATTTGTATTGTATACTAGAATCAACTACGCAAAGCCAAAATGATGGAAAAGGTAAATGGGATTTTATTGTACCCCCCACATCATAAACTACCAAAGACGAAAAGCATCCAAATGTTTTCTCAATATATTACTAAACTCTTATATCATGTTGACAATAGTATGTACTTCAATGTATGCTCTATCCAAGGTTTATGATTTCTGATTTTAAGAATGACACATAGCAACGGCACAGTAAGTTTAATTATAAATCAACGTTTATTTACAAATTTATGAATAATAAGTAATTAATTCCAATGTTATAATTAAAGACATAAATAAACAAATAAAATAAATAAATTATAATTCCATCTACTTTCTTCAATAACATATCATAGGTACGGTTTTAAAAAAAACTAATCATACCTTATTTCAATTTGATGTAATGAATCTTGAGCAAATTATACTAAATTCAACATCAACTCACGAAATATTTAACGTCATTTCCAGATTCAATAAATCCATACCGTAAAATTATAATAATATCATAAATAATATTATATCTGTAGGATTTAGCTATAATGCAATCATTAAATAAAGTGAAAATTTAAACTTACACTCCGGTAAATAATAATCAACCAACAGTTAATTATTATGGAGTAACTTGAATAGAATGTCCTGCCACAATTTGACGATCTAACTTATGAACTATGCTTACAATGGAAGAAGATGATTTAGCAGATTAACTAAAATACTTGGCCCAACTTATATCTATGAAGTAAAACCTATTCCTGTGGATGCATTCATCTACACATAGGAATTAAATAACACTAAACGCTTTGTGGATTTATACACCACCATAAAGTAATACGTATAATTACACAATTCCGCGGATTAACCACCAGCGCAGGAATGAGTGTAAAATACAAAAATGGCAATAAAATAATCTGCGGATTAACCACCGGCACAGATTAATGCCTTTTAACATTCTAAAACAACATTACTATTTACTTCACATTAAAATGCCAAATCATCCTCCTCAGTTATTCTGATCATTCATAAAACACTAACACTTTAGCAAATGTGGGTTATTGCATAATAAAATGTTACACTAATCAGGACAACTAATGTACTAACTTATCTTGCTTAAAATAAAACATGTGTAATACAATATAAGTAATATTAGTATAGGAATATAAATCTGGAAAGACTCACAAAATACCTCATGAAAAATTGATATATCTCATAAATTCATTTAGTATTTTTCAAGCTTTTTTGCAAGCGCTATTATCTTGAATAAATATTTTATTCAACCCCTATTAATTTAAACTTAATAAAATATAACTTATGAACTTCCCATGCAAGTTCATATAACGATAAAATTAAAGTAATAAATTATTCATCAAATACATAAAATCTAACAGGTGTGTGTGTGTGATATAAATTAAATGTATAGCATTTTATAGTTCAATACATGAATTTTAGCAGGTGTGTGTGTCACAATTTAGATTGTATAGCATTTTATAACTATAAATATGATCCGTGAAATCCATGTACGATGTGTCGAACAATAAATGTACGAAGTAATAGCTATAATTATAATTGAATTCCATACATGTAATTTTATCCATTTGTATTAGTTATTATCAGCAATATTAGATTAACGATTTTACGTGGCTCCATAAACAAGAAACAATTTCAAAACATGACATGACTCGCAGAATTTAAATGAAAATGTTTTTCATAAGTTATTAATCTCTACATTTCTCTATCAAAAATGTTCCAAGTTTATAACATCCATGCTAATATTTATTTATCCACGCTTAAATCTAGGCATACTAATTATAGCAATTAATTTAATCATTTCAAACCGACGATAAAATTATAAAATAGCTTTGATTAATTATATGAAGACTGTTTATTATCCAAATGGCAAACAAATTAACTAGGAAATATATTACTGGCATTATGAAGTTAAATATCAATCAATACTATATTTTTATTAGAATTTGAAACGGAAATATTAAACTATGTTGATAACTTTAACATTTTACTTTAATTTAAACTTATTCTTTTTTAAAAAGCAAATTTTCATATTTATAAAACTTCTGTAATTAAAATACTTATTTAAATTTTCCAAATTGTAGAACAATAAACATTTTAAAACATACCAAACTCTTGCAATTAATTCTTTTAAACTGGGAAGCTCCGACATTTTAAATGTAATATTGGGAAATTATTACCGGTGATTTGATCCATTTGGCCAGCCGACTTGAACAGACTTTTAAATTTAGCAATTCATCTTATAATTAAATATCACAATGTTATGTTTACGTTTATAGAAAATTTGTGGTAATCCATTTACTTGTTAACTATTTTAAAATAAGCTTATCAAAATTACAACATTTGCTTTTTACCATTTTTCTTTTCTTTCTCTCCCCAAAAACAAAACTAACAGACGATCTTCTCTTAAATTCGCGCTCTTTTTTTTTTTTTTACATTGAGACGCTTACGTAATTACTGTATTTATTTTTAATAATTTATTTTAATTGAACAAATGGTTTTGTTAATTCAAATGAAATAATTTTTAAGATCATTTTAAACAAATAAAAATAAAATATTATATTTTAATACTATTTCACCAAATTTAATGTGTTGTTAAAATTTTAAAAAGTTAAACATTATGATATGAATTAGTATATGGAATGAAGCAAATTTAAATTTATTAAATAATATAAGAGAGTAATCTGTTCAAAGTACAAATCAAGCCAATCAAATCACCAAAGAAGACAGAGAAATTTTTTATACTAGTTACGTCCATTATTATATTTTATGCTAAAATATATGGTTACAATATATATATATATATATATATATATATATATATATATATATATATATATATATATATATATATATATATATATATATATATATATATATATATATATATATATATATATATATATATATATATATATATATATAGAGAGAGAGAGAGAGAGATAATATCAGATGTCACAAATATTATATACAGAGTTACCACAACAAGCTCTTAGCAAGCTTTTCCGAATATGCCCAATCCCAGACCAGTTTCTGTTACTGATGTCTTCAATGAGGTGCTAGGATATTCAAGCATTATATTAAAAGAATCATATAGTTTATCTGAACTTATTTCAGTTCATATAGTACCTTCACCTCCAGTTTGATACATAATGAAAAAATGAAACTAGCTCAAATAAATAATAATGCTCCGGCTTAATTAATAAAGATATCCTCTCATAATTTATATCATTCGATTAGCTCTAAATAGTTAATAAATAAGATATGGTTCTATTTATGAAAATTTAATTAATAAAACACTAATAAATCATGAGACAATTTAACGAAGGTAAAATAGTAATGAATTACCTTTAGCCTATATCACACAGTATACATTCTCAATGACATAAGAACACTGCCCCCTATTATTTCAAATAATAATAAATTCATAGTATTCTTAAGACTTTTAAAAGTATCAAGTAAATCAGTATAATATTATTAAACTATACTCTAATCTCTTTTACAAAAGTACAATTATAATAATCTCAGGTTCTTGAAAAATAAATTTAATCAATTTTAAAATATCTACTGGAGCCAAGTACGATAATCTATTTTGTATCATTTATAACTACACCTCACTAATAATAATAACAATAATGAATAATAATAATAATATAATTATTTATTACTCGTGTGACATCCTAACATGGTATAATATGAAATATGTGGCAACAAACAATACAAAATTCTATGCAGTAGATTATGTGATCAATTATGACTACAATAATATTATTATAAATGATAATTATTGAAATATAATATTTTAGATAATTCTTATTTCTTAAAAAAAATAATAATTTATTTATATTGTGCAAATGTATCTCATTTATTTTGGTTTCTGTTAATCATGTATTTGTGATGATGAATAAATTAATCAAAATAACACAGAGATTTATAAAAATAATTTTACAAATTTATTCTACTTTTCATTAAAACACAACTATTTACAATATGTACAGGTATCCTTAATAAATCTAACAAATATAAAGCTAATTAAAAATAAAATTAGGTTACATATTTTGATTACACCAAAAGATACAATCTGTAAGTAAATAAGCCTCCACCGAGACTTATGTACTATTTGTTATGCCAATAAAATAAATGCAATCTAGACCTACATTTCATAATATAATGTAATTCTGTTACTCGTTAGGTAAATAGATGATATAGCTTTAATTCAAGGTACACAAAATATCAATACTAAAAATAATGTTCATTTTTAAAATATGTTTTAGTGCCTTTGACAGAATGGCTCTGTTGGTAGAGTGGTTGCCTTAAGTTCGATATTCAAGAATCTAAAGGTGTGAGTATGGCCAGAAACACTTGAAGCAGAGTGGAGAATAATATACTACTCGAAACGTTGTGTAATTACTAACCTGTATTGTATAATTGTGCATTATTGCTAGAAAGTTGTTTGTATTTGGAAGGTTTAAATAAAGTTTAAAATTTTCTATAAAGTCAACATTCACTCATAAATGATGGAAATAGTCCAACATATCACATCTTAGTGTTCATTCAATAAAAAAATTGAATTTAGAAAAATAAATAATGTTGATGTTATACTAGATACTATTACTTGGCACCATTCTCAAATTCTTATGTGTTTAATGTTTTTTTTTTTTTGTTTTTTTTTTTTTTTAAAAAATAAATAAAAATAAAATAATATTCATAAAATACAAGCATTCATCACACTTTGTATTATTTATTTTGATGTTTTCATCATTAAAATATGCATTGCTTTGTGTAAAATCAGAATATAAAAAATATTTTAAAATATCATGAATAGTTGTCATTTCTTTTATTATCAAAATTGTTTAATAAAATATGAAAAAGTATTTATGATTCTTTATAATACTATCAGAATTTACATTCATTTTCATTTGTATTTACTCTTAATTCAAGCAAGAAAAAACTATCATATTTCCTTTTGAAAAATAGCAATACATCAATCCAAAATTATTCATTATTGTCCTTTCATAAAATACTATACTACACGATGTAATAATTGTTGAAATTAAGATAGCGATATGATGCGTAGGACATTAAGGAATGACTAGAGTATAAAACATATTATTAATGATCCACATGAAAACATTGTAATAGAATAGATATGACTTTTCTGTCCAAAGCCTTTAAAAATAAGGTCCTGGCTATTTATTCAGCTTCTACAGATCATTATAAAATACGAAAAATATCACTATTTGTCCACGAAAATACATACAAGGCACAGGGCAATGTTAACTGTACTTGCATAACACTAATAAGATAGAAATATAGGCTATTTCACTATCTTCTTCATAGATCCTATATATAAACATCCAATGATTTCCTTATTGTATTTCCCTGTCACTATCAATTAAAACTTTTTAATAGATATCACAATCTACATCACAAAATAACTAGCATTACTCCAAATAACAAACAAAGTTAAGATATGATACTATCAATTTAGATCTACAATAAGAAAAAAAATGTTTTATTCACTTAAACCTCAGCAATAAAAATACAAACGACCTTGTTTATATATATATATCCACCAACCATGAGCAGGCTGGGATAAAGGATTGGAACAGACCGGACTCTGCCAGCCATCCTGCAGAGGTATTGTGGTTTCTGTCCATATAGAAGCGAAGCCATTTCTAAACTACAGGTAAATGACATTTACCGAACACCATTGATTGTGCCTTACGGAATCAACGGAGAACTACCAAAAACCACTTATTCACTACGTCACAATATCAAGCCAGCGAACATTAACATTCATCTGCACCTGTGTAAGATATATCAAGTTAATGCAAATATTTTCTTAAATACCAGTCACCTCTTAAATTAACACTTATTTTCAGTAAAAAAAATAATGTGTAAGGGCTAAAAGAAAACAAAGAAAGATTTGAAATAACACCATTGTAACTCTATGAATGAATAGACTGGATAATGACTGATTGCCTTTACTTCCTGTTCTATGATATATATGTTTTGTTATATTTATGAACCAATGCAGAGTATGTGTTTGCATGCATGTTATTCAAGTATTTCAGCACAAGCCAATACATAATAATGGGATTTTGTTTTGTTTCTATTAATAAATATTAAATTCGTGTTTTCATTACAAGTGGGTGCATGCAGTGTTAATTTCTTTAAAACTTAGATCATATTGTAAGATAAGAGAGTAATATTAAGAACAAAAATAATATATTCAGGGAATTGTTTATGCATTTCCATGTGCACTTGATTCATTCCCCACCTTTCCACGGTTAACAACCACTACCCCTGAGTAATCTAGCAAGGGATAGGAGCACTGCTTATTAGAAATTGATAGTCAATCTCTCCCAGGATAATTCTTATTTACTTGTAGATAGGATTGGCGCTTGAAGTCAACAAATGGTGACCATAAATATGCTGGGAGAGTGTTAAGAGTACCGTGCAGAACTACTTATATATGTATGTTTGTGCTATAATTTTCTTTTATGGAACAAAAAGGAACTTCAGATTTTAATATGTAAATATGTGTATACCATATATATACGTGATTCACCCAAACACTATAAACCATAACAATGGCTCCCAACATGAGCTTTCGAACAGTGGAAAGTAGGGGGGATAGAATAAAAGTTAAATGAAACCGTTAGATATAACATTTAAATATAAGAGTTGGAGATTATTAATAAAGGAATTAACATGAAATACTAAAATCATTTCAGTGAAATATAAAGAAAGAGATCAAGGAATATGTTTGGAAGAGGCTAGATAGGAAAATTAGACAGGTAACATGGTAATTTAGGGGTAGAAAGCAGGTCCAGTGCATTTGAGGTAGAAACAGTTAACATGAAATCATTATAATTGGTTGTTATTAGGAATAGTGATAGATATATAAAAACAAAAAAATGGATAAGCAGAGGAAAGAAAAGGAGAGAATTAAGTGTGATAGAAATTATTATGGAAAAAAATAAAAAGCAGATTTCAGGAACTCGGGGGAAAGATTGAGAAAAGATTTCAAGAGTTAGAATGGAAAATAGAAGCAAAAAAGATAAGTGTCCAAGGGAAGAGAGCAAGAAAAAGCCAGTACAGAAAGAAATTATAGGTAAAGATGGGAAGTCTAGTGAAAAGAGAGTAGGAGAAAATCAGAGTGAGTGCGAAGAAGAAAAATGCAGGGAGATAAAATAAAAATAGTAGAAGTGCGAGAAGCCACAACAAAGAACTCATTCGGCCCAGATTGAAGGAAAAAAAATTTAAATGATGGGATATTTGCTAGTCATATGACAAAAGCTCCAGTTGAGCATATAAAAAGTATACAAGAGTATTTTGACAGCAAATTGATGTCTGAAATAAAAAAATAGCTCTCGTAAGCAATTAGTTGTGAGAGAAATAATAAGACTCAATGGAAAGAATGGTAGCTGAAATCGAAAATTAAAGAATCTTAGACAACAAGATTATGAAATAGTTTTGAAAAAGCATTATGGAAATGAGAAATGGTGACAGTTGTGTAGGCTGACCCATGACCGGGGAAAAGGTCGAGTTGTCCAATGTTAAAAGACGGACAAGAAAGTAACCGACTTCACGTAAACGAACACTGAATCTGGAAAGTTTTTTAATAGTATTATTATTGTATTTATTATGTGGGCTGTTATATAAAGTTAAGTAGATGAAAAAGTAGAATTTTTTTATTGGGTATGTGCATACCATTTTAATATTTTTGTTTTGGGTATGTAAGCTCAGAGAGTTAGATAGCTGTGGGAGGGGAGCGGGCTCGCAATTCTGTCGGTGGATGGTGAGTTTTACTGCTAGATTGATCATGTTGTATGTTGTGCACTCTATGTGGCAGCTGCTAATTCCTGACATGGTCAACCTATCTAACGTAAGATGCAGATGCTGTAGTCTGTTAACTCAAGCTGATAAGACTCCAAAGAGAGCATGGCATTCACATACAATTCCACCTGTAAGACTCCAGAAGTGAGAAAGGTATATGGCAATCTATACTGAACCTAAAGGCTCGAAATGAGAGACAGGTATCTTTTTAACTATCTACACTCCTAAGACTCAGAGGATCAGAGTGTAGTTAGGAAAGTATTTCCATTAAAAAAGTAAAAAATATGTATATATATATATATATATATATATATATATATATATATATATATATATATATATATATATATATATATATATATTAGGGTTGTGTAATCGAAGCTCAGTCAGAATAGGGGTTAGCTGGATGTTGTGCATTGCAGGCAGTGTGCACGTGAGTGGTGGTCAGACTCATTGTGTGTTGTTGCATTGTTGGTCATTTTACTCATTGGTTCCAAAGTGGTAGGGAGGAAAGGAAAATCAAGTTGATTCAAGAAGATGCTTAGTTTTTTTTTGTGTGTGTTTTCTTATGTGTTGCTCGCTAGTTAAAATTATTTTGTGGTTTAGGGATGAGGTATTTAAATAAAAAATGGTATTTAAAGCTTTCAAAGAAGGGGTATTTTAACAGGGCTAAATTCAAAACCTGTTTTAAGACATGATATGATATAAGTGAACATATATATATATATATATATATATTAATTTAATATTACTTTTGAGCAAGTATATATATATATATATATATATATATACTTGCTCAAAAGTAATATTAAATTAAATTATTTTTGTTATATATGTGGGTGTGTATCTATTTTAAATGGGTAAATAAAAACAGATTGAAACATAAGAGGGAGGGGGTTATATGGTTTGTGATCTTATATTTTGTTTAGAAGCACATGTATTTATATTACTAAATGGGTGAGTGAGTGTAAGAAATTCATAAAAAGAAGAAAATTTACATAGCCAAGCTTTAATTCCAATATGGATGACAAAGGACAGAATTTCCAAAAAGATATGTTAATTGCAAGAAAGGTATAGATTGATATATTGATGAATGAAAGTATTTTAATTAAAAAGGAAATTATTTCAAGATGAATATGGAGTGTATAATTGTTAAAAAAAAGGTAAGTTAAATGCCAGGAAAGAATCAAAAAAGGTATAGTTTGCTATCGTAATAGATAAAAGCTATTTTAATTCAAAAAGAAAAGTTGCTAAAAAATTATGTTTGTTCAAACCATGTGGTTTCATTTAAAAAGAAAAAAAGAACAATAACATTTTAATTAAGGAGTTGGAAAGCTGAACTTAAAGACATTCCAGAAAAAATTGTGTGATGACCAAGATCGTGGAAAATTGTTAAATTTATATATATATATATATATATATATATATATATATATATATATATATATATATATATATATATATATATATATATATATATATATATATATATATATATATATATATATATACATCTACCATGAAAAGGTTGGAGTAAAAGTCTAGAATGGACTGGGCTCTGCCAGCCATCCTGGGGGAGGTATTGCAGTTGTTGTCCATATAGGAATAAAGCTCTTTCTAAACTAGAGGTAGAACGACATTCACCGAACACCATTGATTGTGCCTTTAGGAATCAATGAAGAACTACCAAAAATCAATTATTCACTATGTCATAACACCAAGCGAGCAAATATTACCATTCATCTGCACCCAGGTGAGATAAATCAAGGTAACACAAATATTTTTTTAATACCAATCACCTCTTAAATAAGAACTTATTTTTAGTAAAATAATAATGCATAAGGGCTAAAAGAAAACAAAGAATTATTTGAAATAACAGCCAATGTACTTCTATGAATGAATAGACTGGATAATGACTGATTACATTTACTTTGTGTTCTATGATATATATGTTTTTGTTATATTTATGAACCTATGCAGAATATGTATTTGCATGCATGTTATTCAAGTATTTGAGCACAAGTGAATTCATAATAATGGAATTTTGTTTTGTTTCTATTAATAAATATTAAATTTGTGTTTTAATTACAAGTGTGTGAATTCAGTGTTAATTTCTGTAAAACTTAGATTCTATCATAAGATTACAGAGTAATACCAAGAACAAAAATAATAGATTCAGGGAATTGTTTAAGCATTTATATGCACACATGATTCATTCCCCACCTCTTTTCTACAGTAAAAAACCATAACCTCGGAGTGAGGTAGCCAGAGATAGGAGCTCTGCTTATTAGAAATTGATACTCAATATCTCCCAGCATAATTCTTATTTACTTGTAGATAGGATTGGTGCTTGGAGTCAACAAATGACGTCTATAAATATGCTGGGAGAGTGTTAAGAGTACCGTGCAGAACTACTTATATATGTATGTTCGCGTTATAATTTTTTTTAAGAAAAAAAAAAGAAACTTCAGATTTTAATATGTAAATATGTGTATACTATATATATATATATATATATACACAATTCACACAAACATGGTAAACCGTTACAATATATATACATATATATGATAACATATAATGTAAAACACATTTATTTTTATAACTTGCAAAAAATATATTATGAAAATGCTAAACAAGCCAATATATATATATATCCACTCCATATGTCCACTCCATACATTCTTGTCATTTCAGCTGTTATTACTATATGTTTATTCATATAGTATACGAACATGGATGGGCTGCTCACCAACATGCATTAGCCAGCGTGGTGAGTTTATTGGCTTTTTACCTCTGAGTTTAAGATCAAGAAACACCATGGTCTTTCTTCTCAGTGCCTGATAAGGCACAATAAATGTTTGTGTAAATGATAAAGATTTTTCCCAATTATACAATTATGACAGACAAAAATAAAGCATGGCCCTTAATCCCAGGAGGCTGTAAAGTCACCAACCAAGGCAGCGGTTGGTGGCCGAAGGCGGAGGGTGCTAAGAATATCCTGGAGGCGGACCCAGGCTGCCATTTGATGACAACTTTTTATTTAGGTACTTACAACTGCAGATCACTTTCAAGTGAAGGAAGATTGCAAGAATTAGAAGAAGAACTCTCTTATATTAAATGGGATATTATTGGACTTTGTGAAGTTAAAAGAAAAGGTGAAGAGACAATTGATTTAAAAAGTGGACATATGCTCTATTATAAAGGCACAAATATTAAAAATACAAGTGGAGTAGGATTCATTATAAATAAAAAGTGGAAGAACAATATTGTGGAGATTGATGGTGTATCAGACAGAGTGGCAAGATTAGTTATACAACTTAATAGCAGATATCAAATGCAGATAATTCAGGTTTATGCCCCAACAAGTTCTCACAGTGATGAAGTAGTAGAAGAATTTTATATGGATGTACAAAAGGCTTTTGATCAGAGTAAACAACATTTTAAAATTGTTATGGGAGATTTTAATGCTAGAATTGGTAAACAAATGAAAGATGAAATTGTTGTAGGTAATTTTGGTTATGGTAATAGAAATGAGAGAGGACATAGACTTGTGGAGTTTGCAGAGAAGGAAAAACTTTATATTATGAATTCTTTTTTTGAGAAAAATGTTAGAAGGAAATGGACATGGAAGCATCCAAATGAAGGTACAGCAGAATTGGATTATATTTTGACTAACAGGAAATACATATTTCAAGATTGTAATGTTCTTAATAAATTTAACACAGGAAGTGATCATCGATTAATAAGGGGTAAGATACATGTTAATGTAAAACTAGAGAGACAAAAATTATTAAGAAAAACTATATTTACAGTTGATATTCCTAATCTTCAGAAACATTCTAATGAATTTAAATTAGAATTTACAAATCGGTTTCAAGTATTAATAGATTTTGAACATGATTCAGATTTGAATGAAATTAATATGAAAATAACTGATACACTTTTAAAAACTGCAACAAAGATAGCTGGTAGAAAAAAGCAGCAATTGACTAATAAAATTTCTACTGAGACTAGAGAACTTATGAAGAAAAGAAGGAATATGAAGATATGCAAGAATGATGCATTAAAAAGAATTGAATATCTCGAATTTTGTAAAATGGTGCGGAAAAGAGTTGAAAATGATATAAGAAAGTATAACTGTGAACTAGCAAAAAAAGCTGTAGAAGAAAATAAAAGTCTTAAGAATGTAAAACAACATTTTGGTATTGGTAGGAAATTTATATCTGCAATAAGGAAAAAAGATGGAATTATTACTAAAAAGAGGGATGACATTATGAAATTGGTAGAAGATTTTTATCAAGAATTATATAGTAATAAAGAACAAGTACCTCCTATATCTATTACATCTTCCGAATTGCCCAGAATTTTAAATGAAGAAGTGAGAAATGCAATTAAATGTACAAAAAAAGGAAAGGCTCCAGGTAATGATGGAATTATAATTGATATATTAAAAGAAGCAGGTGAAGAAACAGAAAAAATATTAGCAAAGTTATATACCAAATGTCTAAATGATAAAGATGTACCGGATGATTGGAAGAATGCAGTAATAATATTAATATTTAAAAAAGGTGATAAAGAAGATATTAGAAATTACAGACCTATCAGCCTTTTATCAGTTTTATATAAAATTTTTACCAAGATAATTACAACTTGTCTACAGAGAACCTTGGATTTTCACCAACCAAGAGAACAAGCTGGATTTAAAAGTGGTTTTAGTACAGTAGATCATATTCAAGTATTGAGAGAAGTTATAGAAATGACAAATGAATATGAGTTGCCATTATGTTTTGGATTTGTAGATTATGAAAAGGCATTTGATTCTATAAACATTTCTTCAGTGATTAAAGCATTGGATCATCAAGGTATAGATCCAGGATATTGTCATATTTTAAAGAATATTTATAAAAATGCAACAGCAACAATTAGATTACATAATGATACTGGGAAAGTCAATATTGAGAAAGGTGTAAGACAAGGTGACTCCATATCTCCAAAACTTTTTTACAGCAGTGCTGCAAGGAGTATTTTGTGGATTAAAATGGGAAACTAAAGGAGTGAAAGTAAATGGAGATTATTTAAGTCATTTAGATTTCACAGATGATGTAGTTGTTTTTGCAAATAATGCTTCCGAGCTGCAGGAAATGTTGCAGGAGTTATCAGATGAAAGTAGGAAAGTAGGACTAAAGATAAATGTTAAAAAGACTAAAGTAATGTTTAATCGATTTGCTCAAAATATGAAAATAAAGATTGACTATGATGAATTAGAAGAAGTTAAGAGTTACAAATACCTTGGTCATATTATTAAAACAGATGGAAACATAATAGAGGAAATTAATCATAGAATTAAACTTGGTTGGATTGCTTTTGGTAGAAATAACTTGATTTTAAAAGGAAATATGCCTATGTGTTTGAAAAGAAAGGTTTTTAACAAATGTGTTTTACCAGTTCTTACTTATGGATCTGAGACTTGGACACTTAATAGAAGATCAATACAGAGACTTCAGACCACTCAAAGAAGTATGGAGAGATGTATGTTGGGAGTAACAAGAAGAGATCGAAAACGCAATGTATGGGTAAGAGAACAAACAGGTGTTACTGACCTCATTGAAAAAATTAAAAGATTGAAGTGGAGTTGGGCTGAACATACTGCTAGAAGAGATGATAATAGATGGACAATTGAAATTTTAAACTGGATTCCAAGAGATTGTAAAAGACCCAGAAGGAGACCACATGTAAGATGGATGGATGAAATAAGAAAATGTGTAGGGGTGATGTGGAGAAGAGAAGCTAAAGATCGGAGAAGATGGATTAAACTTGGAGAGACCTTCATCCTGCAGTGGATTGATAATGGTTGATTATGATATATATATATATATATATATATATATATATATATATATATATATATATATATATATATATATATATATATATATATATATATATATATATTATATATAACTACAACCTATTAAATGTCTGTATTTTTAAATTATATAATAATAATTCAAACAAATATATTTAATACAGTATTCAAAATTAAATAATATATTCTTTACCAGAAGTACTTTCAATTGTTTCACTGACAATCTTTTTCAACTGTTAATACAAACGTACAAAAAATAAAAACTTGTATTACCCATCATTCAATCTATTCAAATTTCCCACAATTCTGTTGTCTTTATATTTGCCGATTGTTTATTCATCAAACCACCTCTATTCCTAGATATCATCATTGCCTCTTTAATTTTACGTTTTTCACTACACCTTTCAATTTGAATAATTTTTATATCTCTATTATTAAATTTAAAACCATATATATATATATATATATATATATATATATATATGTGTGTGTGTGTGTGTGTGTGTGTCATGTTATTATTATTATTTGCGGGATATTCCATGTAGCGAAAAAGCTAAAGCTGATGTTTCAGTACAATATAAAGTACCTTCTTCAGAGTGTCCTCTTTCTCAAATCATAAGAATGCATGTGAGATTTTAAAAAAAAATTATAGAAATCCAATCACTTATGAAAAGAAAATGAAAGCATTAATTTATTCTACTGAACTAGATTTAGAAACAAAGATCCAGCTTATTCCCAGAGAAAAATATTTTTTATCGAAAATTATATGGTTTACCAAAAGTTCATAAGCCAAATATACCATTGAGAAAGATTGTAAGTGCAGTTGGTTCACCTACACATACACTAGCTTGTTTTTTGACTTCTTTTTTACAGCCGCGTTTAACAATGATGTAATCATGTGTTAGAGATGTGAATCATTTTCTTGAGCTTATGAATGATATTAAATTGACTAAGAATGATATTTTGTAAGTTTTGACATTGTTTCACTTTTTACTAGTGTATCTGTAAATGAAGCTATTCAAGTTTTAAAAAGAATATTCAGTTTGCCTAATTTTGCTGTGTTTTTGATTGAACACTGCTTATCGAATATTTTTTTTTTTTGCTTTTGATGGGAAAATGTATACACAAATATCAGGTCTAGCTATGGGTTCACCAATTTTTTCAGCATTAGCTTCTATTTTTATGGAGGATTTGGAAAATAAAATTTTGACTTCAGCAGTTAAATAAACTATCTATATGGCTGAGGTATGATGATGATATCTTTGTTATTTAGCCTCATGGTAAGCATGCGCTTGTTGACTTTTTTTAAATTTTTTAGACTCTTTTCAAAACAATATTAAATTTACTATGGAAATAGAAAACAATAATCAATTACCTTTTATAGATGTTTTGTTGAAAGAAGGGAAGATGGTTCTTTATCCCATGGTATATATAAAAAAACAACACACACTGATAGGTGTGTATGTGTATATCACAGATAGCTAAAAATATTATAAATCCTATTTCATTTTATTAAGTATTGTATATTTTATCATTTACAATTTGTGTATTTTTTTTAAGCTGGTATAATACCAGAGAAAATTCTAGAGAATAATTAGCATAATTTAGATTTTTAAACAAAACAAAGTATCTTGTTTAATTTTAAAATGTCATTAGTAAAGTAGATTTATTTTAAAAATCCTAATGTTAATGGGAAATATATCTCATGAATTTATTTCCAAACTCAAAATAGATTAAAACAACACTCCCTAAACTTATCATGTTGTCATCATTAAAACGTAAAACCTTGAACAAAGAATGAGTACAGTCAGGCTGGTTAATGCATATCTGGGCCTCACCAGTGTCAAGGCAATAGAAGTTTCTAAAAGATGTTATTGGCATATAAATACAGCCAAAATTCTATGCTAGGCACTTTTTACTTTCATTTCAGAAGGTGTTGCAGAACGAATCTATGTCATTCAAATTTTTAAATATGACTTCTGAGTAGACAGAAGAAATTTGCTTTCCTGATCTTTTCAAGATAGTCTCCATACCACTATGCTGCTATACCATTGCCACTTAATCACTGTTGTAATGAAATGCTAATATAATTCTCCAAAGAAGCAACTATTTTTTTCTTATCAAACTCTGCACTGCTGACTGTGTTTTACAATGATATTTGTCCCATATGTGTATCAACATATATTGTGATCAAGTCATCAAGTCACAGAAGGTAATCCCATCTCTGTCACTAATATGACCTCTTAACACCTCCATTTATGCAATTTTAATTTGTTTAAAGTAAAAATGTAACTCTCTGTAATAAAGTAATGACTTTCTCTTTTTCTCTGTAAATATAATGCATGAATCTCATAAGTTTATTCTGTAAATATATTTGCTGGGTTTCACTATTTCTATCTTATTATTTAAATGTGGCAAACTTTTAATTTTATATTTATGTTTGATTATATTTGATTTAATATTCTAATAATTCAATCTAGTGAACTGATCTTATTTTAATTTTTCATCCTACCATTATGTGATCTTAAATGTTTAAATGTAAGTTTTCTTACCAAACTCAAAGTTTTTTCGATTGAATAATCTTATTAAATTGTTTTATATTCTTAATGGTATAATTATACACTGTCATATTTCAATATCAATTTATTACTATATTAACGCTATTGATGAAGTGAATTTTAATATTATTTAAAGTAAAGATTAATGTCCTTGCCTTTTCCTATAATCAGGCAATTGCATTCTACAGCATACAACATGGTACTTTTATTTTGTAATTATTTACTTATTAAGAATACTAATATCTGTTTAATGAAGGAATCTACCTATTTTTACTTTTCTAGTTTTGACTCTCTAACTAATATTTCAGGTCGTTTGCATACCTTTAAGAATGGGTTAAATTTTTTCATGTCATTATGCTAGATTTCATTAATTTTGGAGGGCTTTAGTTAACATATCAGCATAATTACGGATCTGATTTGTATTAGCGCTGTATATTCTTGATAACATTATAAACTTTGTCTATCACACTTTGTCAAACTAATACCCAGAGATCCCAGATCATTTTGCATTGCATATCACAAAATGGAGTTTTGAAGCACTGACTGCCAGATTATTTAGTTTATAGTTAGGCTCAGCATGGGATAACATTGGGAAATCCAAACCATAGAATCCCTATCAACTATTTGTTGAGATACCACATGTCACCCGTGCAGGTGAGTTTCTCACATTCATAAATTTAATGAAGCCTCTCATCCTAAATTGGACTTATTATTTCTAGCATCATCATGTAGGTCAGCACCACCATTATCAATTATTATTTTATATTGCTTGATTCTTAATCTATAAGTCATAATGCTGTGATTTTTGTAAACTATCCCATTCTTTCCTTTTATATCATTGTCTAGGTTAGAAAAGTTATTTTAAAGCTTATTTAAACTATTCACTCTCTCATTAAACACTCTTTAGGTACACTAGTCAATACTTACAGTAAATTCTGTAAAATCAGATTGATTTGATAAAATATGCAAATGAGCATTTTCTTTTTAAATGATTGATGAGGTATAATTAATAAAACAGTAAACTTTGTGATTTATACTATATTTTATTGTATAGTTAGAAGACTGTAATAAATGAAATTATGTAAATCAAAGTCAATTTATCTGTATCCATTAAAGTCATTTAATTTTTAAACTGGCAAAAACTCTTCATATAGTAGTGACACTTTGTGCTAACCAGAGTAATCAATGGATGCCAGAAGGCTTGTGCATAAAATCCCTAGTGCCTACTCGTCCAATATCCCCAGACTAGTTTATGGCTTGTGGCATTCATTAGTGAGAAGCCTTGGATCTGAGAGTACTGCATCTAGATCTTAGGATGTAGTGCAACGTCCTCCAGCAACCACATTTTATCTCTACATCACTCCAAAACTATGAGAATGAAATTGAAAACACAATAATATTTTTCAATCTAAGCTCAATGGCTTATATAGTCATATGGGTCTGAACTCAATTCAGCACCCATATATTTTGGTGACTTTGGCTCTTAAACAACCATAGTCACCATTATCCTATTAGGCAGGATTGGTGTTAAACCACTAAATATCATATGATCACTATCTCATGCTACTACATAAATCTTAGTAAACAGGCAAAAACTAAGCAATAGTAGTGCCACCTTGTAGCTAATAATATGACTATATAAACTATTGAGCTTAGATTGAAAATATTGTGTTTTCAATTTCATTATCATAGTTTTGTATTGAACAGATATAAATGGTGGCTGCTGGAGGGTTGCATTAGATCCTAGATCTAGGTGCAGTCATTCTCAGAATACAAGGCTCTTCATGAAGAAGGCCACAAGCCAGAAACTAGTATGGGGATATTGGGTGAGTAGGCACTAGATAGAGATTTTATGAACAAGCCTTCTAACATCCATTTATTACTCTTGTTAGCACAAGGTGGCACAATAAATGGAGAGTTTTTTGACTGTTTACTAACAGTTATGTTCTAGCATGATATGGTGATCATGTGATCATTTAATTTTTGTTTGATTAATCAGTGTTCAAAAACTATAAAATCACTGCAAATTTGATATCTCCTTCCATTAGCATATTGAGCTGCATTGTATTCAGTATTAATTTTTATTCATCTATGTAATAAAATTAATACTGAGCCGGAGATATCAAATTTGCAATTGATTTTATAGTTTTTGAACACTGTTAATCAAACAAAAATAAATGATCACATGATCACCATATCGTGCTGGGAACATACATTTAACTGTTAGTAAACCAGTCAAAAAACTCTCCATTTATTGTGCCACCTTGTGCTAACAAAATTAATAAATGGGTTGAAAACTTTGTTCCTCAAGTCTATACAAATATTACTCACCCAATATCCCCCATACCCCAGTTCTGGCCTGTCAGTGAAGAGCCTTGTATCTGGGGCACTACCTCTGGGATCTAATGCAACCCTCAGCATCCCTGTCACTACAAAACTATGATAATGAAGTGAAAACACAATATTTCAATCTAAGCTCAATAGTTTATATGAATATATTGATAACATAGGTATTTTTTTCATGCTTTAGTTTATGTGAGTAACATGGTAAAGTGATCATATGATATTTATCAGTTTAACGCAATCCTACTAATAGGATAATAATTTGACTATGGTTTGTTTAGAAGCCAAAGTGCAAAATATGGGTGCTTGATTAAGTTCAATTATATATTTATATAAACCATTGACTTTAGATTGTTTTTCAATTTCATTCTCATATTTGGATGTAGAAGATAAAATGTGGTTGCTGATCTGTTTTAGTACCGATCGAAACCTACTATTTACAAATATACAAATATAGAAACTAGTCTGGGGATGTGAACAGTAGGCACTAGGGAGCACATGCACAAACACTCTGGCATTGCTTTTTGAAGTGGTCACTTTATATGAGAAGAGTTTTTTGCCAGTAAATGACTTTAATGGATACGGAGCTAAATTGACTTTGATTTATAATTTCATTTATTACAGTCTTTCTAACTATAAATAAAATATAGTATAAATCTAAAGTTTACTGTTTTATTGTATACCTCATCAATCATTTAAGAAAATAATAACATATATTTTTATCAATTCAATCTACATGATATTATTTTTTGATATTTTATAAAGTAATTTGTGAGTGATAGTTTAAATAAGCAAAATAACTTTTCTAACCTAGACAGTGATAGAAAGGAAGAATGGGATTAGTTTACAAAAATCATTATGACTTATAGGTAAGAATCAAGCAATATAAAATAATAATTGATAATGAAGTAAGTCCAATTTAGGATGAACTCATTAGAAATTGCTGAATGTGAAACTCACCTGCGCGGGCATACTACCATACAATGTTATCATGCTGAGCCCCTAACACCAAGCTAATAATCTGGCAGTCAATCTTCAAAACTCCATTTTGTGATAATAATGCAAAAATGATCTGGGATCTCTAATTATTAGTTTAACAGAGTGTGATGGATTTATAATGTATCCATACAGCCGCTAACCCAATCGAATCCGTAATTATGCTGATGTAAAGCCCTCAAATGTATATGTGGTATGAAAAAAAAATTTAGCCCGATTCTTAAAGGTATGCAAACGTATGAAATATTAGTTAGAAAGTCAAAACTAGAAAATGAAGCTAGGCCAGACTTCCTTTCGTTAAACAGATATTGTATTCTTAATAAGTAAATAATTACAAAATAAAAGTACTGCATATTATGCTGGCAAATTTGATTAG
Organism: Epiperipatus broadwayi; assembly: GCA_028023455.1. Lineage (NCBI taxonomy): Eukaryota > Metazoa > Onychophora > Udeonychophora > Euonychophora > Peripatidae > Epiperipatus > Epiperipatus broadwayi. Next base: position 40,606 of record JAQFVV010014251.1, read on the forward strand.
GAAAAGGCAGGACTGTTATCTTTATATAAATAGCTATTAAAATTCACTTCATCAATAACGTTAATAGTAATAAATTGATATTGAAATATGACAGTGTATAATTATACCATTAAATATAAAAACAATTTAATAAGATTATTCAATCGAAAAACTTTTGAGTTTGAAACAGAAAACACATTTAAACATTTAGATCACATAATATTAGGATGAAAAATTAAGATCGGTTCGCTAGATTAATTATTAAGAATATTAAATCAAATATAATCAAACGTAAATATAAGAATTAAAAGTTTGCTTTTTATTTAAATAATAAAGGAAATAATTGAAATTAACAAAATATATTTACAGAATAAACTTATGAGATTCGCATGCATTATATTTACGAAAAATTCATTACTTTGAGAAGGTTACATTTTTACTTTCAAGAAAATGGAGAAATTTAGAAGGTCATATTATGATGCAGAACTCAAATTTTTTACTCTGTGACTTGTTGACTAATATTGCATTTTTATATGAACCCAGATATCATTATAGCTACAGTCAACTTAGTGTTTGATAGAAAAAAATAGTTGCTTGCTTTGAAAATTATATTAGCATTTCATTAATGATTAAGTAACTGATAATATAGCCAACATGGAAGACTATCTGGCAGAAAGCAAACTCTTCTGTCTACCTCAGAAGTCATATTTAAAAAATTTGAATGACATAGATTCTCGTTCTGCAACACCTTCTGAAGTAAAGTGCCTAGCATAGAATTTGGCTGTATTGCCAATAACATCTTTTTAAACTTCTATTGCACTTGACTGGTGAACTTTAGATATACATTAACCAACCTGACTATTGCTCATTCTTTGTTAGGTTTTACGTTTTAAATGATATTGTATGATATTTAGGGATATTTGTTATATTTTAGTTTGAAATAAATTCATGAGATATATTTTTAAAATAAATCTACTTTACTAATGACATTTTAAAATTAAACAAGATACTTGTTTTGTTTAAAATTATGCTGGCTTAAAAAAACACAAATTGTAAATGATAAAATATACAATGCTAACAAAATGAAATAAATTTATAATATTTTTAACTATCTATGTATACACATACACCTATCAGTGTGTGTTTTTATATAGCCATGGGATAAGGGCATCTTCTTTTTCAAACAAACATCTATAAGGTAGTGATATTGTTTCCATAGTAAATTTAATATTGTTTTGAAAAAATCTAAAATTTAAAAAAGTCAACAAGCACATAGCTTACCATGAGGCTAAGAATAACAAGATATCATCATCGCCTCAGCCATATGACTAGTTTATTTAACTGCTCAGAGTCCGAAAAATTTATTTTTCCAAATCTAATGCTCAAGCGAACAGATTTTGATGTTTTGTTTTTATTTTTTTCCATCAAGCAAAAAAAAATGATATAATAAGCAGTCAATCAAACACAGCAAGTGCTTTTAAAAACTTGAATAATTTCATTTACAGATACACTTAATAAAAAATTGAAACAATGTCAAAACACAAAATATCATTCTTAGTCAATTTAATATCATTCATAAGCTCAGAAGAAATGATTCCGCATCTCTAACACATGATTACATCGCGGCAACTGCTAAAAGAAGTCAAAACAAAGCTTAGTATATGTGTAGGTGAACCAATATAATGGTTATATTTGGCTTATGAAACTTTTTTTGGTAAACCATATAATGTATGATTGATTTTTTGGATCTTTCTTTCTAAATCTAGTTCGAATAGAATAAATTAATGCTTTCATTTTCTTTTCATAATTTGTTGGACTTTCTATAATTTTTTTAAAAATCTCGCATGCATTCTTACGATTTTGAGAAAGAGGACACTCTGAAGAAATTTTATATTAATGCCTGAAACATCAGCTTT